>VDFB02075321.1:100276506-100311503 GCA_007258455.2 Sequoia sempervirens | reverse complement strand
TTTTTATTACAACTTTTAAAAAATGAAAAAGCTTGTATGTCTAACCACCTTAACTTGGTCAAAACTTCATGAAATTCATTTCTTTTGCTTTTAATCCTATAATATACGAAGCATAAAATGTGACAGATATTTTTTATTTGAAAAATGTGATACCGTTTGAAAGCTATAGATGTTTTTCAATCAGCTTATCAATCAGGACTTTAGTTGTAATTCAAATAAAAAATAAATAATAATAATTTATTAAATTCAAAGTAAAACATAATTTATATTGGTGGAAAGTTGAGAATATCTTTTAAAAACCCTTTTCGTTTCAACAATTTTGGGTAAAAAAAGTCGTCAGCCACATACCCTACAAAAACCCATCATTTCGCCACTTTTTGGCCCATCATGATCCTGCACATAGCCGTCAATCCAGCGGATATTTTTACGAAGGCAGTGACAAGGGAGAAGTTGAGCTCCTCTTCAGCTTCAGTTGGCCTTCAAGGTTGAATTCAAGTATAACAGAGTAGTAGGGTCCAAGGTACTTATTTCCAGTGGGCACTGTAATTGCAGCAGTGTCGTCCAGGATCAGTCTCCAAGTGGGAGATTGTGTTGGTATGGAGCCTGATCAGTCTCCAAATGGGAGATTGTTGGTATGTGGTGACTGATCATGCTATATTGTATAGCCCATGGTATACTATACACCCCAGCCCCTATCCTTGCCGGGGTCTGGGGCCGGGCTGGGCCTCGGGTGGGGGTTCGGGGGCAGCAACCCCCGAGAAAAAATTTCTTCCTACTTTTTCACGTGATCATCGAAAAAGGGAAAAATCCAATTTTGTAGAACCCTAAAATATGGAAGCTTCTAAGCTTGTTAAAAAGGGGTTCGGATGGGTATTACTGTAGGATGAAAAACGCGATTATTCAAAAGATTGTAATAGGTTTTACACTGGATAATAAAAGTATTGGATGGCTACGGTTTGGTGGATGTAGCCCGGATTGGGTGAACCATGTTAAATTCTTTGTGTTATGATTTATTCTGTGTGTGTTTTAGTTTCTTTGTTTAATACATAGATCTGCATTTAATTGTTAGATATCTGCCATTTCTAACCCTAACAATTGGACCAATAATTCACAAAGAAAAAATGTCAAATCAAACCCATAAATAAATGATACAAGGTGTCTACAATAAGCTAAGTCATCCTACACAAAAAAAATTCAAGAAGGCATAGATAAACTAGAAAGACCTAAAACCTTATGTACAAAGAAACCAAGAAAAAATATTAAATTATAAGAAAAGTTAAAAACTAAATGATGGATATTGGGTGATAAAATCTCCTAGTCATGGGAGGAAATACCATAGTGTATATGGATATGTCAATTCGTGTTGCACAAATGTCAAAAGTATGGTTAGAAACATTAAACAAAAAATTATAGTTTATAATTCATAAAACACTCCATGGAAAGTTTAGTTTAGAAATGTGGGTCCCATTTAGTATGCAAAAATATACACAAGAGAGCTCAAAGCATAAAAAAAAGACTCAAACAAAAGAAATCAAGCATTTACCTTATACCCAATTGTACGTCCATTTGAACCAAAGAGGTATTTGCACCCAAGTTGAAAGATCTTAAACAAAACCTCTCAAATACCTTTGGATGCACACTATAAATGTGGATATGTTCAAGATTAGGATGTGAAATTGCAGCTATGTTGGTAGCTAGCTCAAGTATCATAACTTCGCATTCAAGGTTTATGTGTTAAAGATGATGGATTCAATCTTAGATTTATAAATTTTTGTTAGGATGAATGGAGGGAAAGAATTTGATATTGGATCATGAGTTAACCCTAATTAACGGTGGAGTGGTTTTGGAGAGGTCAAACTCATTAGCTAGTTATCTCATGTTGATTGATGAGTTAACTAAATTGATTGATTAGTTAACTATTTTAATTGTTTCATTGATTTAAAATTATTTTTATTTAATTATTTATGGATTATGTATTTAATTTTAGTTTATCTAGTATTTGTGAGAAATTAATTTATTTAAAATTTTGAATAGTTGGTAGGAAGATGATTTATTTTAAACATAATTAAATAATAAAAATAATGTAATTAATTTGATTCTAATGATGGTGGACTACTTAAGGTAGGATGAATTATTCTAGTAAGTGGATAAGTGATGAGATTCAATGTCCACGCTATAATTTTTTCATAGCGAATATATTAGAGTCACTCATAGCAATTGATATGGTGACACAAAGTGCATGGAATTTGAGATCGATGGTAGTGGGGAAAATTTTATGAGACAAAGAAAATGTAAAGGTGACTTGAGGGTATTGTGAACCTCATAGAAAATAATAGAAATGATGTAATCTAGTAGATAGATCTCACAACCTAGTAAGAGAAATTTACCAAAATTTATTTAGAAAATAGATCAAACTTTTGATGCAAGAAGCACCATACAATGCTCCTTATTGAAGGATGCCACTCCACACTCTATCTCAATATGAGATTCTAACACATACAATATTCTTCATATCTCATATGAGTCTCTTTCTCTTATTATATACTATCATCTACCTACTACTAACACTTACTCATACATATAGAATAAACACTTCTCTTCTAATTAAGTAATGGGATTATTTATAAAGTATATGCACCCAAATCTATTATTTATTACTACCTAATTAATTAGTGGGTTCACTTTTGTGATTATAAATTTTAGCCTTAAGTAAACTTGAACTGTGAATTTGAACATTTTTTATTTTGACATCAATAATATGTTTATAGACATTGTTGGTAAATGTTGTTTAGGAGCTTGTTAGGCTAGAATTTCTCGCTTTTATTGTTGACATAAATGCAACATGTTGATTAATAAGTGTGTATATAATATATTAAAACTTGACATAATATTTAGTATCAATATATTGGGTGTTTAATGTCTAGTGCTTATGACACATAGTGTATAAAGTAGTATGCTATTATTAGCATGTTATTTTGTTTCTAGTGTATGCAAATGCCAATTTTTATTACCTACTAGACACAACTAGTTTCTTCGAATCAAGATGTTCATTAACAATTAAGTTTGTTTTAATTTTGTCATATTACTTTTCTGTTTCATTTTACATGTTCGTTAAATTTTCTATTCAATTTTATCATGGTGTAATAATAATAGAAATAATATTCTATTTTTCTATTTTTCTTCTTATTAGGACTTTTAATGAGAAGACATTGAGGATGACCTAAGTTTTATTGGGCAGTGGGCCTGCCTTGTGTTGAATTATAGGTGTTAAGGTCAGCAGACTTGTAAAATAGTGGTGTGTGGAGTTCATATCGCTAAGTAGGCCTATTTTTTCGCATGGTGTGAATAAAGAAATTCCTAGCGCAGCCCACGCTAGAAAGTATGGGAGAATCATTTGAATTCAACCACTCCTTAAACAAAACAAGAATGTGGATGACATCATAGCCGATTACATCACCCCAAGCTCAACATAAAAAAACATTTGTTTACTAGTACTTCATGTTAATAAGTTTGGTCTACTGTAAATATGTTTTTAAAAACAATAATATAATATATAACTTTAAATGTGTATTAAATTAGTTTATAATAGTTAAAATGAAAAAGTTAGTAATGTGCATTTTGTTACTATTTTCTATTGTTTTTACTCCTTCAACTATTCCAACTACTAGTTGATAGTTGTCATTCTTGTATTCTTGTTTTGTTTAATACAAAAAAAATGAAAAAATTGAAAAAGTTAGTAAGGTGTAAATTTGAAATTTAAATTTTAGAAGTTTATGATTGTTGTATTAGGAACATTTTTAATGTTGAAATTTTTATTAAAAAAAAGTATAATAAGTCGATTTTCACAAAAAAAAGGCGAATGAGTATAACTAATCAAATTTTTATCATTATAAGTTTTGACAGTGTATCATAATTTTTATTGATAGTGCTAGCAAGTTTTGATGATAATACAAAAGTTAAAAACAGTCTAGTTATGCAAATTTTAATAGAAGTGCAAGAACTTATCCTCCAAACTTAGTATTTCAATCTCTTCAAGTGCAAAATAATTCTATTTTCATACTATACTCACTTAGGATCAAGACTTAAATCCACTAAAGTTTGTGAAAATATAATGTTTCAAGAAAACTAATGGAGAATGAATGACTAAGGCTCAAATTGTGACAACAATGATATGGAGTCATCCTTTAGCTTCTTTTTCATGAGAAAATAAGAATCAAACATGTGGCTTCATCTAAAGGAAATAGATAAACACCTAAAACCAACATGACTAACTCAACCATTTGATGTGAGGCCTCATCTAGTTGTCACTCAATAAAATTCCAACATATCACCACTAAAATTTAGTGTAGACACAAAGCTATGAGCACTAAATTGAATAAATGACATAGGCCTACAATGAACTTGTCACTAATGAACACATGGACACATGATGGCATTGAGTTAGCCTAATGAAATTTGAGTGACTCTCAAAAAAATTTCACAAGCAAGTACTTGCTTATTTATCTTATAAGCAATGGAATTTAAACATCTTCACTCCACGTCACATTAAAATACATATTTAATAGCCAACTCATACATTTTTACTAATGAATAGAAGTATTAAAGAGTTGAGAATTATTAAATTTGAGATTAGTAGTCTCAAAGAATTGGAAGATTATTGAGGTTTCTATGAATGGCCAATTGATAAGTTGTAATGAATAAAAATTAACCACATTCTAGGCTCATTTTAGTGCTTAGCAAGGTATTACGTAGGAACAAAGTGCTAATTTTTTTTACTTAATTGCATGGTGACATAACATTTGAATTTGGAGATTTACAATAGTAGGGTAGCACTAAGGAAATGAGGACTAAAATAAAAAATCAATCAAGGGGCGTATGCCGATTGTTGGTGACTTCACAAGTGATTATAGTAAGAAATTCAAATTATTTTGCATTTATCTAGTTAATGATTTGATAATGCTAGGATGAATTTGAGCCATTAAATTCAAAGATAAGAGGATATGAGATAGATAAATAAGTAATTAATAGACTAAAAGCCTAGGAATAAAAGGAGATTACATGTCACAACATGGTGAATGTGGGATATTGGCTATTAACAAATGTAAAAGTATGAATATCAATATTTTATGTGAAAGCAACAAATTTTAAATTGGAGTCACATTCATCATCAATCATGAGCACAATTTAGTAGATAGAGAAAAAGGGAAATAAAATATCATTTAATTAAACAAGTCTTTGGACAAGGTGATTTAATGGTAGATCTATCAAATAAATATAAAATCCATAGTCATAAGTCATTAGGGAATTAAAGAACCATAAACCTTGTTACTTGAGGAAAAAATTGAACCCTTAAGAGAATTCCCAAAACATAATAAGAAATAGAACCCCACAAACCCTTGGGTTGATAGTAATAAATGATTTTAGATAAATAGAGAAGGCCACTACATTTGTGTTTGTCATTGTGTCATTCATAATAACATTGTATAGTGATTTTTAGATGTTAGATTATTTTATTGTTGGTCTCCTAAGTGTTGTGTTGTCTCACAACATGACCCATTTTTCTTAAAGAAACATGGGGATCCCTACCTTGAGAATTTTTTGCTTATCTCATCTTGAGGTGATAAAGGCTTCGTCCTTTTTGATAGCTTGTTTGGTGAAAATTGAAAATATTCTTAAAATGACATTGATTTCTTGTTGAAGCAATTTAACATTGGCTAAGATTGAATAGCTATATTTTTTAGGAAATTTGGGTCTTGCAAAACTAGATATTACACTTTAGGCTTTTTGTATGGTAAAGCATAATGTCCCATATCCATAATAATTCTCATAAAGTTTAGAAGAAATTTAATGGTAACTCAACAAGGTTTACATCACTAACTCAATCCTTCATAATTAATCAAACCCAAAATATGTTTAAATTAGAAATAGTTAATTTCCTTCAAAGATTGTAATGCTAACTAAACCAAATAAGGGATGTTGGTTCTTAATCCAAATTTCAGTACAAAAGGAAGGGTTTTGTTTAAAGGAAAATCATAATTAAGGTATGAGGTTAAATAATTATGATTAATAAACTTGAAAGTGATCACATATCATTACTTTAATGAGAAAAAGAAGAAGCTAAATTATCAAACAATTTTCTTATTGTGAAAGATAATCTACCAAATATCATGTGATTTTTATATCTGATAAGAATGTCCCAAATTCCTCTATCAACCAAAATTTATGAAAAAGATCCATTAGAGCTCTTAAGTGGATTTAGAATTGATTTAAGAGAAAATTAATCACAAATGGTGAATTTAAATGCAAAGGATTATTTGATTGATGTGGCTAGAATGGTTTATATTGTGATATTGGACTCAATGATAAATGAATTTTTTATGTTTTCATATATGAAGGTTGATGTGAATTTTTCTTGAATTAATTGATTTGATGTAAGGTGTTATGGATTTAAAAGAGTAAAGTGATTTACCAAGTGACACAAAAATCCTAAGGAATGGTAGAAGAAGTGAATGTGAAGGTGAAGATTGAGTTCTAGATCTAGATGTGGGAAAATAACTTGATGCAAGAATTCATACACTAAGTTGCGAGTACTTTAGAGCATGCTACAATGGAATTAGTTTTGAGTATAGGTGACAAAAAGAACAAAGGATAAATTTATAAAGGGAAAGAGTTGACCAAAGCTAGATATTGGAGTATAAATTGAGGGATAATTTAAACAAAAATTTCATCAACCACAAGGATGCATGACTATTATCTATAATTTTGAGGTTTTAGTGAACCATCAGTGAAGGCTACGTCAAGAGGATACAAATTTGATCAATTCTTCTAAAACTATTTGCTAATATCCCATGTGTAGAAGATATTTTTCTTTCCACATATCTAATGTTGATCCACTTATTTCTATCTGACCATGTGCAATGTTGTAATAAACCTCTATCTTAGTTTTATAAAGTAGGTAGGAGGTTGTCTTTATTAAGAGTAAAAAAATATTGAGATAATAGAGCTTGAATTGGAACATCACCAATTTAAATTTTATTTCATATTTTCTATTCATTTAAGTAAAGACTTGTCCATACTGTAGAGGTTTCTAGTGCTGACACTAACTCATTTGACTACAAAATCCAACAAAAATGTCTGATGAAATATGTATAATTTCATGTATCATCGAGTGCTTGTAAAATTTGATGTGTAATTTTAAATTTTTTAAAAGTTTATCCCCGACATTCGTCAAATTTTTGACGAACCTGGGTTTTGTCGAAATTTTGACAAACATGAAAAATAAGAAAAAATCAAATTGTGGTGACATAAAGAAAAAGTGGGTTAAGCTGATTTATTGTGACAGTGTGTTTTCTCTACTTGAGATAGTTTGTGGAGAACTAAGGACAATTTTCTTGGGAAAAATCAGAAAAAATTCAAGAAGATATCGCAAGGTTGAGGGTAGTCATTGTCATTTTGCAAAATTCAGTTGTGAAGTCAGATTTGTAGTTCCAGGTTTGAAAATCATATTTTAAAGCAACATCTCATCAGATTTCATTTTTAGAGGTTTAGGGTTTTGAGAATTTCATGTCTAGATTTTGTTGTGTGGAATCACCATAAGATCACAACCAAGGAACATATTCTTGTGGCTGTAAGTATGTGATCCATAACTCTATTGGTCATGTGGCACGGTTGTGCTATAACAAATACATGATGCATTCATGTGTGACCAAGTTTAATGTGGCTATGTTGTGATAGAAATGGATGCACTCAAATAATGTAGTTAATTCAGGTTGTATAATGTAGGTGTCAATAATCATTGGGCACATTCAGGTTGTCTCAAGTTTAATAGGTTACGATATAATTATAGCATGATCCAAGAGTGATTACCTCTTGCTGCAATAAAGAGCCTATAACTCTGGTTGATATGCAGAGTGGTTGTGTTATATCAATTATGTAGTCCATTCAAGCACAACCCATGTTTAATGGGCTATTCTAGAGAGTGATCAAGATTTTCTAAACCTTATGAATGTTACTTAAAAGTGTATAGCTTAAACTACAAACCAAGTTGGTTACATACTTGAATGCAATCTTGGGTTACCGCAAATTATAATAATGTGATCTGCTAATAACCATTATGGAAAGTATTAAAGCAAGACCCATGCTATATAGGATACATTTCCTAATCAGGTTTACATACCTTAATGATCAAACACAAGCTTCCCACACACTCTAGGATACAATCCAAGATCATACCACAACTTTGTCAAGACAACTAATTTTTTGACCCAAGATTTAAGGTTGTTTTTTAATACCAACAGAAGCATTGGTAAGAGTATGATTAGGGTACAAACCCTAGGCCTCCATAGAAACATAAACAATAACTCTAGTAGATTAGTGAGGTTGCAATACGAGAAATATTGAGACATTGTAGCTAATAACAAAATCTTGCAATCTAAAGATTGTAGCCAATAACAAGCCACACTATGTAGCTTAGTGACATTTGTAAATGCAATCTAAAGTAAGAAGAATGACAATCACTTGAGATGTGACAGTCAAAAAGAGGCTGAGCAGTGAGAAGATAATAAAGCTCAAATTTTGCATAGTAAAGTGGAGATTTTAACAGTGAGTTTCCTTACCCCCTTTCTGACCTTAAGGGTTTTTCAAATGCTTTTGGTAGTGTTAGACAAGGCAAATGCAATCAGGGAATGACTGTCCAAATGAAGTAACATTGTTAATCATAGGTTCAATGTTTCTTCTTAGCCATTAATGTATAATGGAGGTAGTGGATTGCATGTTTGAGCAGTGGTTTGAGACTCATCAAAGATGGGAGAATAGTGAATAATAGCTTGTGGACTGTGAAGTGGTGTCAATAAGGTTGAAGGATCTTAAGATCTACAATACCATGAAACAATGAATCCCCTATAGTAAGTAGGCAGTCTATAGGGAATAGTTTGATTTTATAGAAGTATGCTCATGAAAGGAATCTTCAAGTGATAGTGAGTGAGTTGTTTGAGATTGCAATTGAGGGTGCACTACCTAGTCTTAAAGTAAGTTAGCAAAGCAGTAAATGTGCAAGAAAATCAAACCGTACACAACAAACAATTCACAATGTTATCTTGCATAATTCCTTGACTTTGAAGAAAAAAATCTCATTGTATCTTGATGAAAGTGGTGACCTTAATGGTAAATCACTGGCAACCATGATTTTAAAACATGCTATTGTGCTTATGGAGGCAACATTTTAAGCAAGGCAATGAGTGGTGGTTTGGAACAATGGAAGGTATGAAGGACTTGCTTTATATGCATACTATGCAGTCTAGCTTAAGAAAACATTTGTAGAAGAGATTGAAGATTGATTATGGAACTCAAGGGTTACCATGAAAAGGATTAAAGCAAAGACTGAGATCTATTTAAAAGCCACGGTCATGAAGATATTAAAGATGTCACATGAAAAACCCTAGTAGCTAGAGTAATGAATATAGTGCCAAAGAGGATAGTGTGTTGGGGCAGATTTAGGAGATCTCCACATTATCTAATTATAGGGAAATACATCATTTATTTATTTATTTATTTAAAATAAATCATTCTAAACCCTATATAGGATACATTGATACTTCAAAAGCCTCTGAAGGAATTTGATATTATGCAAATATATGTCAAGCAAATACCTAAATTACAAATAGTAGTGGGAACAATGTAAGATTTGTTGAGGAGAGCAGGAATGAGATAAGCAGCAATGAATCCTATTCCTCCTTTCACACACATCTCCTCACCATTCTCTATCATTCTTTACTAAAACACTTCTCTATTTTGGCAATCTATGCTTGAAAATAATGTTTTGACGAAGGTTTTAGAGTATGTTTATTAAAATGAAAACTCCATTCTGGTGGGCTACACCTCAAAATAAGATTTTGACAAAAGTTTTAGGGTATGTTTATTAAATTTTTAGAGTATTTTGGTGGGCTATATTCTTGATTCCTTAAATGATTTATTCAAATGGATTGTGACTAAATAAATAACTAACTATTTAGTCATTTTTATTTGTGTGACTAAATAATTTTCAATCAACGACCAAAATAGTAATTTATTTACTCATTTATAGCTGAGTTGCAAAAAATGAGCAAAATTTAGTCATTTTTAGTTGTTGTGACAAAAAAATTTAGTCACCTAGTCATTTATTTGCCAAATTCTACTAGTGTGTGCTTCCTTGTACGATTAGGGCTCTCTCAATGTTGAGGGCCCTAGGGATAAGCTCGTCATAAGAAGTGACACATTGCATCTTTAACTAAAAGGATAAATACATATTGACATTAGCAATGATGATTCCAAATTGTTGCTCTTAGGAATGGGTCACTTGCTCTTACTAGCTCGCTACCTCAATTGTTGTAGAAAGTTTGTGATCAAGCTCAATATTATGATTTTAGGAGTCTAACGGTTGGAAATCATAGTAAAATCATAATTTAATAATTTTTGAAATTAGCATTTTAAAGTGTTTTTTGGGGTCATTAACTTCAGACTATCTTCTCTTTTGCAGGGGTGGTTGCATGCCAAATTTTTTTGGTGTAAAATATCAGAATTATTAGATTTTGTTACCTGTCTATGAATAAAAATTATTGGAGTGTGAGTTTGATAGTTTTTGAAGATCTAAATAGTCAAGCTTGGTAAAGAAAAATCATGTTAGATAATATTAGTCTAGTAAAAAATGAAGAGACACTTGATAGATTGTGGGCTAGATTGAAAAGAAAGGGTGATGGGAAATGTTATTGTCCTTGCAATAATTGCAAGGGCTTAAAGACAAGATGACTTTTAATCACAACAGCTGAGAAACATTGTAGGAAACATGGTCACGTTGAAGGGGGGCATGATTATCATCCATTGGTAAGTTGTTCATTATATGTGTTTATATTGATTGAATTTGAAAATGTTTATATCGTTTTAATATTATATATATATATAATCACTTGATCATGATCATGGTTTATTTGTGTCTATCATTATTATAAAGGTGGGGTGCCCTAGGGAAGATGATATGGATTATCACGGCCCAGAGAATGTGGTTTTGCAAGCGGACGAACATGGAGCTGTGAATATCGAAGATGAAGTTAATGATCCTATGGAAGAAGATGCTCATGCGCTAGAAAACATAGTTGAAGATGATGATACAAATACATTGATCCATGACACATTTTGTGGAAGAGCTAATCATGGTGATCGAGATGACTTTGATGATGTTCATGATTTACCTGTACTTGAGAAGGCATATGAGCCCCTTTATGAAGGCTCCCAAACAACTCTTCTCTTTGACGTATTGTTGTTGTTGAACTTGAAGGTTATGAATGGTTTATCAAACATAGCAATCTCACGGATGTGGTATGTCATATATGTCATCTTTTCTATCTATTTTAATTGTTGTTAATTCATCACTAGTAAATAAAAGATGAAATATGTACCATTAATATTCTTTATATTAACAATTTTTTTTTTTTTAGATTGATTGGTGAATGTTTGTTACCACCATCAAATATTTTACCTCACTCATATCGAGATTTATCTGGCATTATGAAAGATATCAGAATGGAGTATCAAGCAATAGATGCATGTCCCAATGATCATATTACATATCATAAACAATAGGAATTTGCAATAGAATGCATGAAATGTCATATCAGTAGATATCGAACAGATCAACTAACAAAAAAGGTTCCTCACAAGGTTCTTCGTTATATTCCCATTATTCCACGTATGCAACGATTATTTAGGTGCGAAAGCTTAGCGCAATTTATGGATTACTATGCATGGAATAGAAGTGGAGATGGCATTCTTCGAATGCCTGTGGATGGTTCTGCATTTAGGGACATGGAGGAAACATGGCCACACTTTAAAGAAGAATCTCATAATCTCATGCTTTCATTGGGAGTGGAGGGTGTCAATCCATTTGGAGAGCTGAGATCTATTTACTCGGTGTGGCCTATTTTTGTTATCAACAATAACATTCCTCCATGGATGTCAATAAAGAGGGAGCACATAATGTTGTCAATGATTGTTCCAGGTATTTGTTTACATGTTATAACGTTCTACTACACTTTAACAATATTAAATTTTTTGTAGATATCATGCATGTTTTTAAAATAATCTATTCATTATATATAATTATAAAAATTGACATATTTAATCAAATTATATATGATCTTGCATGTCTTCAAACAAAGGGAAAATTTACATGTCCAATTTGTGGTCCAAAGATGAAATCTCGTCGTTCAACAAGTTTAGGAAAGCAGGTGTTTGATGAGTATAGGAACTTCCTCCATACAAATCATAAGTATCGAACTACTGAAAAACATCTTTTCAATGTGAAAGAAGAGACTACATCAAAACCATGAAGAATGACACCTCGCCTATGGAAGTTGGAATATAATAGAATTAATCGTCAAGGTTATACATCAGATCAAATTGTTTATCTATCATAAATGATATGTTTTGAATTTATATTTTATATTGTGTTTTGTTTACTCATGTTGTAATTGAAAATGATTGCCGTTGTTAATTTGTTTAACTTATATGCTTCATGAAGGTCATCAAGGCATTAATAGTCGGCTTCCATAGGGACTGAAAAGTTATCCTAGACAATTTAGTAGGTTGCCCTACTATGAGAAGCTACAAATTGTGAATTTGTTTGATACAATGCATATAAGAAAGAATATAACAAAAAAATTATGAAAAATATTGGATGGAAGGCATGACAAAGAAAAAATTGCCAAAATTTGTAGTGACATTCAGGAAGCCAATCATGCAATGAAAAATATCATTCAATTAAATAGCGATGGAGACCAAATTAATATAAGTGCCCTTCCTTGGTTATTAATAGAGAAGCAAAGCAATGCTATAAAAGAAGTCATACGAAAAGTTTGATATCCCACAGGATTTGCTGCGAACATAAACAATATAATAACAAAGAAAGCTGAATTTGGGTCAGGGATGAAAATGCATGATTGACATACCTTCATGAAGGTAATGATTCTAGTATATTATATACACTTGTATAATGCATGTACTTTTCAGTGTATTATGTTTACTACTTTTGGAAAAATAATGAAAAGATCATTTTATAATTGTTGTAGTACGTTCTACCTCTATCTCTCCCAGACAACTTTCAAAACAATGTCAAGCAAGTTATATATGATCTTGGAAAATACATGAGGTAAGTAGCGATATTTTTTCATTCGTTGTATACATCTTATAATTGCCATTTGTTTTATTTGTTATGTAATATACTGTAAATTTTTGTTAAATCTCGTTAATATATTTGTGCCTTGAATCACTTGTAGATGGCTATCATCTAAAGAAATCCATAAAGAAGATATAAATTATTGGAAGAGAAAAATTTCTCATACACCAAGTTGAGGAGATTGAATTGTGTGGACCTGTACACACAAGGTCAATGTGGCTAGTTGAGAGGAACTTGAAATTTTTGAAGGCTTTGGTTAGACAAAGAGCACATCCTAAGGGTTCTATTGTGGAGGGATATATGGTATACCAGACCATGGTGTACATTAGTGAATATCTTGCTAAGTTTGCAATAAAGATCCATGTAGATCGCATTTGGGATCCCAACTCCATTAACAAATTCGAAGGGGAGTACCTAATGGGGAAAGGTAGATTGAGGAAAGTGAGAGGTAATTAGAAGATGGTCATGGAGATTAATTGGAATACATTTTACATATGGTTCTTATGTATATTGTACTTATTTAATTTTTAATCTTCAATATACATCAATTATAAATTAACATCGTATATTGTGGTATTTAAATAATTATACGTAATTTGTGAATTTCAAATTTTTTTTTATACATTTGGTTGAGAGTGGGATGCACTACATTTGTATGTTGCAAACAATCTTGATTGGATGACGGTATGGATTAAACGATGTCAACAATATGGTCGCGCATTAACATGGGAAGGTGCGGCTTCATTGGTTAAAGGAGGTCATCATAATGGAGATTCCAATGTTACACAAAGGGAAATTGATTTAGCATATGGTCTAAGAGATAAAAAGGTACGTATAAATAAATTAATCACCCATATTATTTAATTATTTTCAATTATATTGATGCATATATATGTTGAGATTGTTTTCTTTGCATACATTCGGCCAAGAATAAATATGTTTATCAACTAACGATATTGAAATATTTTTTACATGTTTGACATATTGCAGGTGAAACACCACAAGGCTATGTGGTGCAATGGTCATAAATTTTGAATCAAAATGTTGGATGACATCAAGAAAACTTGTGATTCTGGTATAACTGCAGTCTTTTAGGTGACTAATGTTTCATCTATAAGTGACATACATCTAGAAGTCTCAGAAAATCGATACTATGGAATTTTGGATGATATACTTGAGTGTGAATTTAAGTCCTTTAGATTAATTATTTTCATCGTCCTATGGTATAGGCTACGATTGAATGAAAATGATCTTGAGAGAACTATTATTGAACATATAATGGATTTACCATGGTTAATACAAGGTTGATCGAGCGAGCTAGAAATGAGTCCTATGTTCTTCCAAGCCAATGTGAGTAGGTATTTTACTCAGAGGTTCCAGGTAAACTAGGTTGGTCATTTGTTATTAGACATGATCCAAGAGGAAGGCCGGTAAAGTATAATGTGGTGGAAGAAGAAGATACTGAAGAACTAGAAGATGATGTAGATGATGATCAGGATCAACAATTAGTTGATGATGTCCCTGACAAAGATGTTGAAGAGGAGGAACTAGATCATGATGATGTAGGAGTTAATGTTCATGATGATGATATCTGTGTGGATGATGACATTATCAAAACTTATATCGATGATGATGATGATATGACCAATCCTTACAATGTCGAATCTAGATCGGATGATACATACAAAGAGTTGGATGAAGAAAAAGATCAATGACATGGAAATGTATGAGTTATGTGATTATATTATCTATTTGATATTAATTTCTTGATAGAATTATATTTGAGTTATGTGGTTACATAATTAATTCATGATGTTTTTAATTTTTATGCCATTACATAATTAATTTAATGATGTACTTTTTAATGTTTGAAATGTTAAAAAATTAAAACATTTCAATAGTGATGTTAACAACCTTGAAATTAGTGTGTTTTATGTTTCATGTGATCATAAAAGATTAAAAAGTTAGCTGTAGAGGTGGTTGTTCAGTGGTTGATGTGTAAAGTCCTTTAAAAGTCATAAAGTGATCATTGTAATGGTTGTTGATGGTTGAGGATTTAAAATACAAGCTCTTGACATTCAAAAATCTGTGTTTTTCTTCAAAATTTTTGTATTTTTCCTGTTATGCAGCACTGTACGGTCACATGCAGCCATATTTTGATGTGAAATCAATTACAGGTGGTGAAGATATGTGTTAGATTTGATTTGAATCTGATTTGAGGGCTTAAGGAGTTGATTTGAGTTAGAAAGCTTCATTTCTTTGCATACAGCCTGGTTACCATGTTTTTGAGGGTTTTGTAGTCCAAACATGATATAAAGGGGCTCTTTCACTATTTTTGATTATTGTAGCTTGTGTAAGAGGCCCCATGGATACTGTTTTAATTGTAGGATGCATGAATATGGCATAGGATGAGAAATAAAGAAGGTATAACTGTCGTCCTCAAGAGTTTTGTGAAGAAAAGCATGTGAAATGAGAGGTACTTTCTGGCCTGATGCTTGTTTGCTCCTTCATTTTATATAAGAAGGATTTCAAGGCCAGAAGTACGGGTTAGCAAGTTAGATATTTTTTGGTCGAGTCTAGGTAGAGTTGCAGAGCAAATTGTAAAGTTCAATAGTTTTAAGGAAAATGCAATTTAGGTTTTGAGTCATTCTGTAGTAGGTTTTGAATTCATGGGGATTTCATGTTTTATGACAGTACTAGAATTTGAATTGAAATGATTAATTCAAACCCATGTCTCCCAATTGTACATGCATATCTGAGTTTTGAATAAGATAATCAAGGGTTGTCTCATTCATCTCACTCTTGTGGTGTGTATGATTTTTGTTTTGGCTTTAATTCAAGGAATTAATTAAAATGCTTGAATGGAATTATAGGTGGATATGTTATGTATAAGGATTTGATAAGTAGTATTGGGCTAGAATACATGTTGATGAAATTGTAAAGCAATGTTCTCAAGGATCTTATAGGTTATGTGTTAAATCTGTCATAAACCCTTAGATGTTTATGAATTTGACTCCCTCAATGGATATATGGCACTGATGTAAGTTGTACTAATTTGTATGGTTTAGTATTTTGTTTGTCTTTACCTAGCACTTGCTACAAATTGCAAATCAATGACTATTTTACACTATGGAATGTGTTTTAGTTATCTCATGCTCCAAATAGTTGATATTACTGATGAACAACCAATTCTATTTAGTATTATTCTATTATGTTGATAGGCTCTATTAAATGAGATTATTTTTTGTCATTAATATTGTTTACGATAATGGTGCAGAGGTTGTAAACGCATTAAGGGATCACCCTCCTGGGTCTTGTAGAGCCCAAAGTGTAGGAGGTCTTTAAAATCCTCGTCAATTGGTCTAGGTCCTTTGAGCTTCCCTTGATTGGAGTTGGAAATTCCATAGGTAAATTAGAAGACCAACCTGGTTATAGTAAAAACAACCAACAGGTAGAGGGGAGAGCGATAGAGGGATTCAATGAGAGAGAGAGGGAGGGAGTGGGAGAGAGATAGAGGGTAGAGGGTTAATGGTAGAGGGGAGGGAGATAAGAGTGAGTGAGAGAGAGAGAGAGACTTGAGAGAGGGAGAGGGGGTAGGAGAGTGAGACTTGAGAGAGAGGGAGGGAGGGAGGTAGGGAGTGGGAGAGAGATAGAAGGTAGAGGGTTTAAGGGTTTAGAGTTTAAGGGTTAATGGTTTAGGGTTTAGGGTTAAAGCTAGAGGGGAGAGAGATAGAGGGAGTGAGTGAGAGAGAGAGGCCTAAGAGAGGGAGAGGGGGTAGGAGGGAGAGTCTTGAGAGAGAGAGAGGGAGGGAGTGGGAGAGAGATAGAGGGTAGAGGATTTAAGGATTTAAGGGTTAAGCTTACAGTGGAGAGACTTAGGAGTGAGAGAGAGAGAGAGAGGGAGGTGGTGATGGTCAAAATAGCACAACAACATTAAACAGAATATCACTATCATATTTCTCCTGAAAGAGAAAGATAACATATAGTAATCTAACTCCCAAGGTCCTAGTAGTTGGTTCTCAACTGTGTTGATATTGCTCAATGGTCAATGTGATTGTAATTTTCAAGGGGCCTTTGCTGGTAATAAAGAACAAGAATGCATAACATCAGGTAGTTTACGTTTGGGGGGTTTTAAACAAAATAAAAAGATGAAACAGAGCTTTGAATCAGAGAAACATGAATAAAATCCTTATGTATCCAAACATGTAGATCGACAATGAGTGTTCATTCTACCTAACCACAACTACAACAAGATGCAATCCATAGAATCAACTATGCTATTGCATACATCCGTAATGCTAATTCAAATATCATAAAATTTCACTATCCTTACTTCAAACTAATCATTCACTCATCATTCAAAACATAGATCAAATGAAATACCATAACAATCTAAGTCACATATAATCCAATGACATGACTTTGAATCCAATTCCTTCTATTGATTTTCATCAAATAAAGAACAATTAAGCACAACAAAACACTGGCGTATTGATTAATCATATATTATTAACCTTATCCAAAAATGGATCCAAACTTTAAAAGTCTTGACATGAAAACATATGAGAACATGTAAAATCGAGCTTTTTACTAAACTGTTCAGAGTATCTTTCTAAAATATTAAAAATCCTAGATCTAGTTTTTATCTTCTATTCTCAGGTGGCTAATCTTTCTTCAATTCGCTGACCTTTACAAAGTAGATTCTAATAGTACATATAGAGTGCCACATGCATGAATTTCTCAATCATTAATCCAGATCCACAATTCATGGAGTCGGAACTGAACATAGAAGTAAACCTAAGAACCCCTTTTCAAGGCTAATTACATCATTGTAAGAAGGAGAATCTGATACTTCAAGAGGAAGATGAAGCACACGGATCAGACTCAGAGTAGAGCTTATGTCAATATCCACAGAAAGAGGAGAAGATAAAATGGAGTATGACACCAAGATTCAATCACTTTTGCACTAAATGCTCCTGAACGTACTCGTCATAACTGGAGAAAATCTGCTAAAGAGTATCCAAATCTGGCCCATCCAACCAAGCACTTTCAAATTTGACTCTTTCAAAATCTACAGAAACCAAACTTTGCGTCCCCTTTAGCTCGATCAACTCCTTTTTGGAAGTTCTTATCTCCTCATGGATATCCATAAATTGATCTAGCAATAAACTCTCCCCATCATCTCCCTTTTGCATGATTTCCTCAAACCTGCCCCTCCATTTCTCCCTTAGTCTATCCAAAGATAGGCCTTCTTTGTTTGAGGAATCTATGTTGATTATAATGACCACAATTGCCTCTAACTCAACCATCTGTTGATGCAAGTCCTTGCTCATTTCTTGGACTTCTTCTTGATGTGTATGCATAGCCCTAGATTTATATCTTATGATACTCGCAGTATTTTCCAAAAAATCTTTGTTACCTTGCTCAAGAATTGAATATTTTAACAAGGTGGATTTAGGCACTTTGCTGTTATCCTTCATCCTTTTAACATATTCCTTGTATTCACTATCTTGCTTATCCAAATCCTTACCTTTCTAGTCCAGATCTTCTGCTAACTCGAGAGCAGCTCCATGAATCTTAGAGCCTTCAACAAGAATATCATCAACTTTTCGATTGAGCTTATCCAACCATTTATCCATCATTCCCACCTTACTTTTCATCTGAATCAAATCATCAGCTTCCCTCTTTGTTAACAACACTGGGGATTCAGGAGGCACAGCCTATTGAGAAATGGGACTAGAAACATCTTTTAAGAAACCATGAAGCTGATCCAATTGAGCCTTAAGCTCATCTTTCCTTTGCTTGTCCTTGATCATTCGGGTTTTGGTTGAAGAGGCCACAATATCAATCAAACTCATTTATTGATTTCTTGTAGGCTTTCCCAGATTTACCGCTCCCAACTGATAATCAGTTATTTGCATGTCATCGCGGTTCTTCTCCATTATAGGAATGGCACACTCAGCAATGATCTCCCCAGCCTCAGTGAGCCTAGTGGAGTGAAGAACCCAAGACTTTTTCTTTGGCTTCTCTTTTCCAATTTCCTTCATCATTTCTTCCTAGTTCAACAGCTGTGGTTGAACAACTTGTTTTCTCTCCAAATCCAATTTTAGCCAAGTTGGAGCAATAGGGGTAGTGGCTGCATGGGCTGAAGAGGAAGCAATAGTGGTGGAAGATAGGGGTTGCAACAATGTAAGATTTGGTTGAGAATCAACCTCTTGCACATTTTCCTCCTGCATATTTTGTTGATCACCTTTCTCCCCTTCCCGTGCTATCTTTTCGGCTTCCTCTCTATCCTTCTGATTTTGTAGCCTCTTAGCCTCCAGCTTCTGCCTTAAGCATTCTTCTTCTTCTTTCCTCTTTTCAAACATTTCATCATGATTTTTTTTCAATATTTCAACATAATCCCAGGCTTCCTTAGATTTCTTTGCATGTTCAGCCAACTTAGCAGCCTCCTTTTCCCTTTTTAAGTGTTCTTGCTCTTCCATTTTCCTATAGGCCTCCTCTTGTTCCTTGAGTTTAGCTTCAACATCTTCCTTTTCTCTTCTTTGTTGAGCTTTTTCCTCTTCAAGATCATGAATTTTCTACTGCAATACCAACCTATCCCTTTCTTCTTGAAGCTTGAGTTCTTGCTCCTTTTGTTGTTGCTGTTGAGCTAACTCATCATCCTTCACTTTATCTTCTAACTCCTTTTGCTTGGCCACCAAATTAGATTGTGCTCTGGCCCCTTCTTCTTGTAGCTTAGCTGATGCCTCAGCTTGTGCTTTAGCATCGGCTTCTCTTTTTTCCTCCTCAAAGAGTTTCCACTGATCCTCTTTAGTCAACATGTGTTCAGTTCCTGCATCATCTGTCATATCCAAAGATGCTAATACATGATGCTCTTTATTCGAGGAAGTCTTTTCTGAATCTGTTTCTATATTATGTATCTCCACCTCATCCTCCATTTGCCTCAAAGTTGTTGCTTTGCCATGAAGAGCTCCCATTGATGATTCATGACCTAACTCCTATGTATCAAAGGGCTGAGTAGGTACCTCTTTTGCAGCAGATGTAGAAACAGCTCCCTTCGCAGTTGTTTCATCTTCATGCACCTCTGAAAGGTCTTGAGGAACCACCTCATCTTCTTGTTGCTTAGAAGGTAAAAACTCTAAGGGTTCCTTAGGTGCCACCCTTCTTTTTACCCTTTTGTACCCCTGGGTGGTACCAACCTTCCTCTTCTTGGATGATGATGCCTCGGCCTGATTAACCCTTAAACTTACCCATTGGATACTCCTATCGAGCACTGGTCTAGCAATCTGCATTATATCAATTATCTCATCTGCACTCCAATCAACTGGATCAAGATCCTTAGTTCCAATATTATATGCATCATATCTGGGATCCAAAACTATCCCATCATCAAATAATGTATCAAGAATATCTTCCTTTATACCAAACTTAATCATGAGTGGGATAGATATCCTTTCATAATTTTTCTTCCGCAGATCATAGTCATCCTGCAGGTCCTCCCAAAAATCTTCCAATATACTGAAGTGCTTCTCAAATACATTGGGGAGCAAAGCCCTCATCTTGTGCTTGGGATCATAGTATTTCCTAGTAGTGTACAAGCCCAACTTTAGATACATTAATTCATCACAAACAGCCTTACCTTCCTGAATGTGTGGACAGCAAAAGGCTCCCAGCTTCATTGGAAACTTGTGGCACCTAGTCTTATGTTTGTTGCTAAACTAGAGGTTTACAACCAAGGCTTGATAAATAAATTCCATTAAGATGATTCTATCACCACAACACCTGGGTAGCAAATGGGGATGACCATCGAAGCCTGCCAACCTGAAGTAAGTGAATGTGGGGTACTGGATAAACCAATGTCCCCATTCATTCACAAAAGCCATTGCCTCCCTACTAACTCTATACCCAGCATCACCATTAAGTTTATTGATAATGACATAAAGGAAGGCATCATTTACCCTTCTATAATATTGCTTAGATGCCTGCAAGGTGAGCTAGTTATAATGCTCCCACACCTTCTTCTATCCTTGGGCTTCTCCTAATATACCCACTATTCGAAGTTCAGGAAATATCCCCACTCGAGCAGCTGCATAGACTACATAGGAGGTCATAAAGAAACACTTGGTTTCTCTCACCCTTATCATCTGATTATGAATGCTATCATACACTATCATTGACCAATCAAATTATTTCCTCTCATCCAGAATAACTTGGATAAAAGGAAACATCCATTCCTTAAATAGTGAAGCATCCCTCTTCCCAAACACCCTAGAAAGGAACATGATTATATCTCCAATTTCTTTACTAAAATCCACCCTCTTAGGCTGGTCTGGAAGCTTGGTCAGAGATTTCTTCTCCACCCTCATCCAAGTCTTATTCATGTAGAGTCTATTCCTCTCCTTGTCATCATTGTAAAGCTTTAGAGCCTCCGCCTCATTTAGTTGTCTAGGGTTCTTGGGATCAAGCATATGAAATAGGAGTTTGATCATTGGGGTTGTGAAGTCAATAATGACATTTCCCTTCACATCCATGCACTGCCTAATAGCAGGGTTATATGCTCCAGCTACTGCAAGAATCAACTTTAGGCATTGAACAGATAGAGGGAAGAGTGCAACATGTGCCAACCTGGATTGAACAATCCTTTCTATCCTTGGTGTGACGTGCTCCTCAGTGAAAGTCTCCTCAAGCAATTCTTCATAGTTGAAAGGACCCAAATTGGTTTCAGTGATGTCAGTCCAATCAGAATCAATTTTTCCAGCTGTGAGGATGGCCTCCCTATGCTTACATCTCAAAGTATATGGGAGTTATTCCACTTTGATTTTCTTTGGCCTTGTCCCTTTCCATGAAGTTTCCCCTGGTTAGCTCCTTTGAGATGCCTCATCTGATGCTCCTGAAATCTCTTAATACCTACAACAATTCCCTGTATTAGACAAACAAAGCATCTAAGTTAGTCAATCATATAACCATTTCTCCATCCTCCTAAGATAATACTTCGTCAAACTAGGCCTTTATCGGAGGCGGGATCCGAGAAGCATTAGGAATAGTTTGATACAATGTGGCACGGTTGGGATCAAAAATGATTACAAAACAAAAGGTGTATAAGGTGGGACCAGAGTGGGAACCGGACCAGAACATTGTCGGGGGCGGGACGGGACCCATACCAGAACCCTACACTTGGAGGCAGGACTGGATCGGGACATCGGATCTGAAACAAAAATTAGCTTCCAAGTTCAACATCCTCCTCGGATCTAGTTCCGACCAAGAGTATAGACATTTAGTCAAAATAAGTAACTAGAGTAGATCCAAGACATCATCGAAGGTGGGACAGGAACGCGAATTGGACCAGACACAAAAGTTAGCTTCCCGGTTCAACTTCCTCCCCAGATGCGGTTCTGACCAAGATTAAAGATAGTCATCATAATAAAGACTAGGAGTGGAATAAAAACAACCAATGAAGAGTCTTGAATACAAGTTGGTCACATGGGTCCCAACAGAAACTAGAAAAAGTGTAATTTAAACCTCAAACCACTCCTCCGTACAAAAGTCATTAAAAACCTTGAACATGTTACACTATAAAACCCTAATTCGCCTGCTACCCTATTTCCAAAAACTAGGGCACAACGAGAAATAGGTATGAGGAACCCGAAACTGAAGTGATAAAACTAGAATAGGGTTTCAAAATGAAAAAACATTAGTTAATCAAGGAAACCCCTTCAAAATCGCAACCCTAGTCAAAACCAGAGCACGAAAAATGAACCCTATCACGAAAGTGACAGCCAAACCAAATGACAAAACAAAAATGACAAACGGAAAGGCAACAGAACAAAACAAAATAGGACATAAAAGGAAGAAACAAACAAACAAACTAAACAAAAGACAGAAACAAAGACCAACCGAGCGAACAATTCATTGAAAGAACCCTCCTAGAAAAATGCCAAAACGACACAAGCGAAAGAACAAAATGGAAGAAAGAAAGACAAGGAACTTACCTCAAGATGCTCCTTACAATTGATGAGAAATTCGCAATGATTCGCTCCGCAATTTGCCCCGTGATCACCTAAATTCTCCCGAGAGTTTTCTAGCCGTAATTTTCTCAAACACTTCGTATAATAATAATAATGAGATGATTTAATCATAATTACGCCTTTAATCAACAATTCATGTGTGCGAACATGCTACATTTAATGCCATAAATGTGGTATATCAGGGGCGGAGCCAACGACGCAAACAAGCAGTTAAGTCAAGTCAATGGAACATCAAAAAGGCAAGGCAGTAGCAGAGCCGGGTCGGGAACGAAATAACGAAACAACTCAAAGTTTTGATTTCACTTCCCACCCTGGATCCAGTCCCGACAAAAAGACTGATCGAAAACAACCAACAAAGATGGAGATGGGATCAGAGAGAAAACCAAAATGAAAACTTCACAAAGTTTGAAGTTCCATTTTGGGTTCAGCTCTGGTCTTGGCCAACGGGCAAAGACAATACAAGAACAAGGGAAGCAGGACCGGAGCAAACCTGAACCCGGCCCAAACAATAGAGAGCGAGAAGGAAAAGAGAGCGGAAGCGGAGTTGGGATGGAAATAGTGAATATAAATTTTGAGAAATTCCCATTTGAGTTCCAATCCCAGTTCTGATCCCAAAAAACCAAACAAACACAACACAAGGAAACAACCAATAGAAGGACAAACCCAAATGTTAGTCAAAAACAACCAACACAACAAAAAATGACACAAAAAGAAAAGGCGGAGTCGGAGTCGGGACTGTATCCAAACAAAGAACCTTGAAATGGTTCCCTGTCTTGATTTAGTCCCATACCCACCTCCAACATAATAAAAGACAAACTTAGGAGCAAGAACAAAGAACTCATAAGACCCAACTAGACAACCAAAGACACCCAAAACAAAAGACACAAAGGGGGACCCATTTTATTCCAAGACAAAAAAAACAAAATGGGGTGGTTATGCAAGGCATAACAGGAGGGAGTATTGGGAGAGAGACAGAGGGTAGAGGGTTTAAGTGTTTATAGTTTAACAGTTAATGGTTTAAGGTTTAGGGTTAAGGGTAGAGGGGAGAGAGATAAAGAGAGCGAGTGAGAGAGAGAGAGACTTGAGAGAGGGAGAGGGGGTAGGAGGGAGCGACTTGAGAGAGAGAGGGTGGAGGGTTTAAGGGTTTGTGGTTTAAGGTTCAAGGGTTTAGGGTTATGGGTAGAGGGGAGAGAGATAGAGGGAGGGAGTGGGAGAGAGATAGAGGGTACACAGAGGGTTAAGGGTAGGAGTGGAGAGAGATAGAGGGAGTGAGTGAGTGAGAGAAAGACCTAAGAGAGAAGTGTAGGAGGGAGAGACTTGAGATAGAGTGAGTGAGTGAGTGAGAGAGAGAGACCTGAGAGAGGGAGTGGTGTTAGGAGGGAGACTTGAGAGAGAGATACAGAGATAAAGGAAGGGAGGGTTAAGGGTAGAGGGTAGAGGGTTTAAGGGTTTAGGGTTTAGGTTTTAGGGATTAGGGTTAAGGGGAGAGGGATCGAGGGAGTGAGTGAGTGAGAGAGAGACCTAAGAGAGGAGAGGGTAGGATATTGAAGATACTTGAGAGAGAGAGAGGGAGGAGTGGGAGAGAGAATATAGGGAGGAGGTTAAGGGTTAAGGGTGGAGGGAGAGATAGAGGAGTGGTGAGTGAGAGAAAGACCTAAGAGAGGGAAGGGAGTAAAGCGGAGACTTGAGATAGAGTGAGTGAGTGAGTTAGTGAGTGAGAGAGAACTTGAGAGAGGGAGTGGTACTAGGAGGGAGAACTTGAGAGAGGAGAGATAAAGGAAGGAGGGTTAAGGGTAGAGGGTAGAGGTTTTAAGGGTTTAGGGTTAAGGGTTTAGGGTTTAGGGTTTAGGGTTTAGGGTTAAGGGGATAGAGATAGAGGGAGTGAGTGAGTGAGAGAGAGACCTAAGAGAGGGAGGGGGTAGGATATTGAAGATACTTGAGAGAGGGTAAGTGGGAGAGATAGAGGGAGGGAGGGTTAAGGGTAGAGGGAGGTTAAGGGTTTGGGGTTAAGGGTGGAGGGATATAGATAGAGGTGGTGAGTGAGGAGAAATACCTAAGAGGAAGAAGGGTAGGAGGGAGACTTGAGATAGAGTGAGTGAGTGGGTGAGAGAGAGAGACCTGAGAGAGGGAGTGGTGTTAGGAGGGAGAGACTTGAGAGAGAGAGAGAGACAGAGACAGACAGAGACAGAGAGGAAGGGAGGGTTAAGGGTTGAGAGAGACCTAAGAGAGGGAGAGGGGGTAGGATGGAGAGACTTGAGAGAGAGAGAGAGAGAGAGGGAGGGAGTGGAAGAGAGATATAGGGAGGGGGGGTTAAGGGTAGAGGGTAGATGGTTTAAGGGTTTAAGGTGTAAGGGTTAAGGGTTTAGGGTTTCAGGTTAAGGGTAGAGGGAAGTGTTGGTTTTGTTTTACAATGTAACTAGGTTGGTCTTCTAATCTACCTATGGAATTGCCAATCCTAAACAAGGGAAGCTCAAAGGACTTGGACCAATTGACGGGGACTTGAAAAAAGCCTACTACACTTCGGGCTCTGCAAGACCCGGGAGGGTGATCCCTTAATGTGTTTACAACCTTTGCACCAATATCATAAACAACATTAACATTAACAAATAATCTCATTTAATAGCTCAACATAATAGGATAATATCGAATAGAATTGGCTATTCATTGACATTATCAACTATTTGGAGCATGAGATAACTACAACACAATCCCAAGATAAAATAGGTCATTGATTTGCAATTTTTAGCAAGCTCTAGGTAAAGACGAACAAATACTGAATCATACAACTTAGATCAATGCCATATATCCATTGTGGGAGTCAAATTCATAGGTATTCAAGGGTTTATGATAGATTTAACACATAACATATACGATCCCTAATAACATTGCATTGCGATCTCATCAATATGTATTATAACCCAATACTACTTATCAAATCCTTATACAAAACACATCCGCCTATAATCCCATTTAAGCATTTTAATTAATTCCTTGAATTAAAGATAAAATAAGGATCATACACACCACAACAGTGAAATGAATGAAACAACCCTTAGTTATCTTATTCAAACTTCAGATATGCATGTACATTGGAGAGACATGAGTTTAAATTTATCGTTTCAACTCAAATGCTAGTAATGTTATACAACATTAAACCTCCATGAACTCAAAACCTATTATAGAATGACTCAAAACATAAATTTCATTTTCTAAAACAATCGAACTTTACAATTTGATCTGCAACTTCACCTAGACTCGACCCAAAATTATCTAACTTTCTAACCCGTACTTCTGGCCTTGAAATCCTTCTTATAGAAAATGAAGGAGCAAACAAGCATCGGACCATAAAGTACATGTCACCAGCCAATTGGAATACTTGGTGACATTCCAAAAAATTTTATAACAACAATCACCCTAGAGAATATTCTTTTTCATTGTGCCAGCTGAGAAAAGTTGATGCAGCAAAAAAAGCCATAAGAATCCTGCGCCAAGATTGCCACCAAAGAAAAAATGGAAACTGTTGTAACTACAACAACTTATTTTCCAACAGTTAGCTACCCACTTCTTTTATTCTTCCTTAGTTAAATATTTAGTTACCCATTTATGATATTCTTCATCAGTCGGCCAGTCAAAATTAATTACCTCATTTACCTTAGCATTATAAGGTGTATATTTAACCGCTACCTAATTTGCATCTCTTTCAAAAGATTCCAAAAATGAGCTAGTGTTAAAGATTTTATCCATAGAACTCACCAACAAATCATAATCCGAGTCATCACAAATTAATTTAATTTGGTCGTTGATGACCTCATTTTCCTAATCTTGTCACTGCTGGAGTGACCTGATATTCCCCTACTCATCAATTATATCAGGTAACAATGTGTTACCCCAATCATCAAAATTCTTCACCAATTCCCTGATCCTCTTACTCAAGTCATTTGGTAAGGTCAGAAAACCTTGCAATAATTTTAATAACACATGAGTAGGCTTTAATGATTGGGGCCTATTATTTGTATCAAACCTTGAGGATGTATACATTATACCCAAATCGTTGGCCCTAGGGATCCAATTTTGAATTAGTGGTATCACTACCTCCTAGTCCCTATCTATATTCTTTAATGCATTAAATAATAAAGAATATAAAGAATGTATAGCTGATAATCTATTATCAACCTTTTCATTTAAGTGCCTCAAGACAATAGTGACAATCTCCTTTTTCTTTGAAAGAGATCCCTCCTCACTTACCTTTAATGATGCCTATAATTCTTCAATTTTTTGCATGAGCTGCTTCTTTGTAGGATCGACAGAGCACTCTATTTCTTCATCATTTTTTACTAAAGGAGGGGTGAGGGAAGGATTCTAACTAGGAGAGTCTGGTGTGGAAACAATTGGAGAAGCAGGAGGCACTGGCCCTGATGTGGAAGGTAATGAACTGATTCCTGGAGCACTTGATGTATCCCCAATCTGTTTATACCTTAACCTATCCACCTCGGTCTGCAACTCAACATTCTTTTGTTTCATTTTGTTGTATTCCTCAATCAAAAGGTTATACTTCTCCATCACGCTCTTCTTTTCAGCCTCTTCTCTTTCAGCGGTCTTTTGGGACAATTTGGCCACATTCACAGTTAGATTAGTGGCCTCAGTGGTTGAGGTCTTTGAAGCTCTTTTTATTATTAACCCTCCTCTGAAATTTGGGTTAATATTTGTAACATTTGGCTTTATCCCTTGCTGGGCCAATGCCCAAATTGCCAAAGTCTCATACTCTTCACTAAAGGCAGAGTCTTGCAGTGTTTCCTTGACCTCTTCTTCAAAGTCTTAAGGGATGCTTGGACTTTAGAATAGCATTAAATGCGACAGCATCTGCAATGTCCCATTGAAGCAGAATCAATAGACCAGCCTGAGTCACCAGTTTTCTTCCTTCCCCAGGAGTAATTTTCTTGAATTCTTCCATTAATTCAGCTTTCATTTAGTCATCATTCTCCTGGTCTAACCTATCAAGTCTCAACTCTCTCCTCTTTTTACATTTATCTTGATATTCCTCAAATTTCATCCTCCTTACCAATTGCAAGAAGACAAGAGTTTTTATAAATGCATCATCATCAAGAAACTCCTTACATGCCTCCATTCTTGCATCTTGTACACATTTTCCTTTCATATCCAAATTAGATAAAACCAATTCAACTGACCTAGGAGGGGAAGGCATACCAATCTACATATCTTGATCAGTAACAATAATCTCATCCATCACATCCTCTGGTGGCTGATCAGTCCTTTGCCTCTTAGGGCATGGTTTAGATGGTGGTGATGAAGGACTATCTTCTGGTGATAATTCCAAATCAATAATCTTAATTTCCCTAGGTGTTTTGAGCTTTGGACCTGGCTATGTAGGAAATTTCATTATTTGTTTACCTTTTCTGTCCACTTCTTCTTCATCACTGCTATCATCATTTTTCCTCCTATAAATGGGCCACCTTTCTATAGGCTGGTATGTTGGCCTTGTTTTCATTGGCCTGGCACCTTGTTCCTGCATGCCTTGACTCAATTCCAAGTTTATCTTCTTGGTCCTCAAGGTGCCCATAATTTCTTTGAAGTTCCCCATCAGAAAATCAATTTTCTTATGATGTGGACTAAACTCCAACAAGGGATCATACTTTGGATCCATTTTGTGCACAATATCTAATTGATTATCATAAGCTATCCATTTCTCCTTGTTCAAATCGTACATATTTAGATCAAATTTGTTTCTAATTAGGTCCTCAGGAAAGTTGAAATCATGCACAAACTTGCCACCCTTTATTCTCTGTTTGAAAAGGGTAAAGAAGCCCTCAGGATCATGTTGCCTCTTTGGACCACACCTTAAGTGGTAATCATCAAAGAATTTTCCAAAGTGTACCCATCCTCCCTTTGAAAATACAAAATCAGATACCACTGTATAATCTAGGAAAAAGGTTCCCTTACCCCTCCTAGTGAGGTTATCCTCATGGATACAACCTATTTGCCACATAACCTCTGCAAATCCCACTCTTGGTGGCACATTGTATGGAAGTATATGGGGGGTTCCTTGAAAACCATATACCCTCAAAACAATGTTGACTAGGTATGGAATAATGTCACCCCAATTATGGTAGACTTTTAATTCTAGCCTCCTCCCTTTCGGTCTGAGGAAATCATGCAATTCCTCAGGGATCCTAGGTACATTCACCATCAGTCTGGCCCTCAATCTGGAAGAAAAGAAATTATCAAATTGCACATAACTGGTGTCTTCTTTATTACACGATAAGTCTGCAGTCCATATCTGTATAGGCAATCTTTATCCATCAACAAATTGCCTTAATTCCATCTTCTTAGAAAAGAAGTCAGTATTCTTGCACAAGAACATATGCATCAACATAGAATACAAAAATAATTGAGTTCCTATATCATTCTGCTGCAACTTCGACAACCCTTCATGTATCCTTTCAACCAAGAAGGAGGAAAAATTATATGTCACAGAGAAATTGGGGTGTTGTATTTGCACCCCCATGAACATGTAGGAAATGGGCATCACTGTGCTAGGATTGAAACCTGAAATCTAGCACAATGAATAAAAAGTGGCCAAGAAATGATTTGCAAAGAAATTTACTCTGAATGGTTCTTGGTCACTAGGGCTAATATGAAATCTTGAACACCCTGCCCTAGCCAGATGAGGTGGAAGCAACTTAGCTCTGAAAAGAGACTTTAATTTTCCATATTCCTGCTTCATTTCCTCAATATTGATAGGAACCAAGTATACACTCGGCTCACTCAAATCAAAAACCTATTGGACCTCTTTTCTATTAATTCTCAATAGAACCCTTCCATCATTGTCCCTGATTACCCACGTAACAGGGTCATATCTCACAGCCACGACCCTAAGAAAATCTATATCAAGGAACACATTTCGCACAACCAACTTCCCCATATCATACATCCAGCCGTTTGAGAAGGGGTGAGGAAAATTCCTCTATCCATACCACAGTCTAAACATCTCCAAACCTGTAAGAGGAACCCTAGCATCGACTATATTTGAACAATTATATACCAATCCCTCCCCTAGGATTTTTCATCGCATCAGAACCAACCCCTTCTTCCTATCATTTGTTGATAATGGCAATTGATCCAAGAAATCATCATATAGGTTCCTACTCAAATAATCAATTTGGCCAGAGTGTTGCTTTGGAGGTGCCATCTTGGATAAACTAGGGCTTACTTACTATTTCACACTTCAAATAATTAGGACTAACCAAAAAATGAAACTACAGAATAAAACCCTGCAATTCCCCACAATTCAATCAACCTACAGCCCTAAATTGTTTATCGACAAGCCCAATAACAAGAATACAGTAAACAATTTTCAAATTCAAGTGTAGAATAACTAGGCGACACAGAAATTAACTCACGACTTTTGTGTTTGCAAAAATCCCAATTCTTCATTGTAGAAACTCACAACTTCACTTTTGGCTCGGAGATTGCTTTGCAAAATACTTGAATGCTTTGGGATACAATAAAATTAGGAGAATTATTTTTATTTCGATCAAATCATGCCATAAAGTGTCTCATCCACCATTAAAGCTTACTCACACGCTGCACAAACAACTCCAATCGTATTTGATGTTGATTTAAATCTTAGTCGTTGATCTATCAGTTTGATCAAATCATCGAATGACTTCCTTCAAAATAAGCTGACATAATCACCAACATCGAAATAAGGGGCCCACCATACCATACATTGCCAAAGAAATCCATGTGGTAGTCACCCCTGATATCGCAATCAGTAAAGACCTTGCAACTTCTAATCATGCAATAGCGGGCAACCATAGATCCTGATCATCAGTGATCTTGTTCCTTCAAAACAGTCATCGGCTTTATCATTAACCATCTAGAAGCTTTCCCTCTGAGATTAAAACATCTTCGTATATTTCAAACATGTGCATCTAAAGAACGCTTTAGTAACCCATTGCATAACATATTAAAGCTGGATTAATTTTCCAAGGTATTTCCCTTATTCCTTTGGCTTTACCAAATAAGACACATGGCGGTCACCCATGATATCATGATCAATAAAGACCTTGTGATTTCTAATCACATGATGGTGGGAAACCATTGAGATGAAACGACGATTCATCAATGGTCATGCAAACTCATCCCCTTTGGCTTCATCAGATGGGACACATGGTGCCCACCTTCGATATCGTGATAAGCCAAAGCAGTGTGGTGGGGTCCTCGCAGGATGGCAGGGAACAACTAAGATCAAACAATAGTCGATCAATGGTCACACAAATTACCCTCAACAAAATAAAACATTTATTAAAAGAATGAGGGGGACATCACTAGGTGGATGATAAACGATCGACATAAGTTGTTTTAAAACGATGAAACACAGGGCCAACCAAGACTTAGGGAAAAATAAAATCCTGCAAAGGAAATAAAATATTAAGACCAAAGGTACCCAACCTTAGACGAAATGATGGGGCATAAGATGTTTTAGAGGCCCTCCAAAAGTAACAGTGAAATAGATCCCACCCAAGGCGTAAGAAAAACACTAGGATTTTACATGAAGACAAAGCTAAAACCCCAACCTTAGGATTTTCCCAAACACCATGAAAGACCAGAGACATAAGGCATGACATGAAAGGAAAACAAGGAACAAAATTTGAAGCTCCATTAGGAAGAGAGATAGATGGAGTGAGTGAGTGAGAGAGAGACCTAAGAGAGGGAGAGGGGGTAGGAGGGATAGACTTGAGATAGAGTGAGTGAGTGAGTGAGTGAGAGAGAGAGAGAGAGAGACTTGAGAGAGGGAGTGGTGCTAGGAGGGAGAGACATGATAAAGAGAGAGGGAGGGAGTGGGAGAGAGATAGAGGGAGAAAAAGTTAAGGGTAGAGGGTTGAGGGTTTAAGGTATTAGGGTTTAAGAGTTAAGGGTTTAGGGTTTAGGGTTTAAGGGTAGAGGGGAGAGACATAGAGGGAGTGAGTGAGTGAGAGAGAGACCTAATAGAGGGAGAATTGTGGGAAATTGCAAAGTTTTTTTTTTTCTGTAATTTCATATATTTTTTAGCTTTAGTCCCTCTAAGGTTTGAGATAGCAAGGAAGTTCTTGTTTACTCAAGATGGCACCGACAAAGCAACATGTTGGCTAGATTGATTATTTAAGTAGAAACATATATGATGACTTCTTGGATCAATTTCCCTTGTCAACAAATGATAGGAAGAAGGGATTGGTTTTGATGTGAGGAAACACCCTAGGGGAGGGATTAGTGTATAATTATTCCAACATAGCTTGATGGAACACTGGATCTTTGCTCATGCTTGTGAAACCTTTCACCAAAAGATGCCATGAATGCACCTTACCCAAAGTATGCTTTAGGACCTCCATGCATAAAAACACAAGGATTGTAATTTATCATCTTGCAGAAGTGGTACCTAAGATGATGGTACTACCCCTCCCTTTGACATTGGTCTCTTCTTACAATTGGATACATCAATCCTTCTTTTGATTTTTTCAAAAAGATATGAAATGATTTCTAAGCATTTCCTTATTGGGTCAATGAGATCACCAAAAGTCTAGGAATTGTCAAATGAAGGTATATTATTGACACCTATCCCTTTGCTATTCACTTGTTAGGACTTAGTAATGACTATCCAAAGAGAAAATGAGATAGTGGCAACAACCATTTATATTATTTATCTCACTGCAATCCATTTCATGGCTATAGTCATGTTGTCACCCAGTGTAGATTTATTTTTTCAAATTCATAGATAACATGAAGACCAACCTATAGCATTTAATGGTACTACTCTTATTCATGACTATGCTCTGTTCCCTTGAAGCACCATGATTTATGATGGTTTTTATGTTGAATATCTTCATTAAAACACCCCTATGCAAGTATATGCCTTCACTATTATAGCCTATTGTTGGAATGGATGATCAATGGTATGAAAAGGTAAAAATACAATTGTGCTTTGCTTCCTTCACTACTTGTTGCTGATTGTTGATTGTTGTTCATATGCACTTGTACCATTGTAATGCTTGATTTCCTATATCAACCTGCATGGTTGTCTTGTAGCATTACCTCATAGTTGTTGTTCATATACACTTGTACTATGGCCTTGGCTTCCAAAATGAAACCTCTCCTGAATCATAACTGCTTAATTGTCATTTGTAACTTTTTGTTTCTTGTATGCAATCATGATCCATGTTGGATCAATCATGATGACAAAAACCCCTACATGAAAGGTTATGAGCATATCAATTGTATCTCAATCACATGATATGAGGGTTCCATTGCTGTCATAAACCTCTTGTAATGATATGTTTTCAATAGGCATATTATCTGTGTCAACTAGAGTTGATGTTTCTTGAATGTCTTTTCCTTTTATGCCTTTCCTTAAAACATCATGCATTGAATGTTATCTATCAACATGTTCACCTAATGTTTTATTGTGAAGGCCTTGAATAGAGCCTTGTGCAACTTTATATGTTTTTTTGTTGTTGTCCTTCATGAGACCATTGTAGCATGCATTGCTGGTTGTCCTTATCAATGACAATGGCCTTTACCTTTTCACTTACTTTCACCAATACACCCATGAATGAATAATATCAATCCCCTTTGCCTCCTGTAGCTCTTGCAAAGGTGTTTTCCTTGTACTTGTATCATGACCTTGATTCAACCATTGCTCTTCTTTTGTTATGTGTAATAAATACACATAGTCTCTTCATTTTATCTTTATTGGACAGCCACCTATCCAATATGTGGGTGACCTAACAACTCACCTTCCTATGTGATGTGTGACTCTCCAATAGGGTTATGTTGAGAGGGGCTTGACAACAACTTGAAATGCTTCCTCATTGTTTAAAAGATGCATAATTGAACTTGATGCATCTATGAAGGAACTTTTGTTATAAATAGATCATGGATCTTCTTAAGAAGATTGAAGGACATATCAACACAGTATGTTGCATCTTTTCAATCTATCATTTCCTGTCCCGTCTTATGTTCCTTTACTATCCTGTCTTATGTTACTATTATTTTATGGTGTTGGGAAAATCCTAAGGTTGGGGTTTTGTCTTTGATTGAATCCCTCTATCTCTCTCCCCTCTACCCATAACCCTAAACCCTAAGCCCTTAACCCTTAAACTCCAAACCCTTAAACCCTCTACCCTCTACCCTCTCTCTCTCTCAAGTCTCTCCCTGCTACCACCTCTCCCTCTCTTAGGTCTCTATCTATCTCTCACTCACTCCCTCTATGTGTATCCCCTCTACCCTTAAACCCTAAACCCTAAACCCTTAACCATAAACCTTAAACCCTTAACCCTTAAACTCTAAACCCTTAAACACTCTACCCCTTATCTCTCTCCCACTCCCTCCCCTTTCCCTCTCTCTCTCAAGTATCACCCTTCTACCACTTCTGCCTCTTTAAGGTCTCTCTCTCTCACTCACTCTTATCTCCCTCCCCTCTATACTTAATCATATACCTTTTACCCTATACCCTTAACCCTCTACTCTCTATCTCTCTCCCACTCCCTCCCTCTCCCTCTCACTGAATCCCTCTATCTCTCTCCCCTCTACCCATAACCCTAAACCCTTAACCCTAAACCCTTAAACCCTCTACCCTCTACCCTTAACCCTATCTCCCTCTATCTCTCTCCAACTCCCTCCCTCTCTCTCTATCAAGTCTTTCCCTCTAAGCACCACTCCCTCTCTCAAGTCACACACTCTCTCTCTCACTCACTCAATCACTATATCTC
>VDFB02075321.1:100251547-100276406 GCA_007258455.2 Sequoia sempervirens | reverse complement strand
GAAGGGGTTGGTTCTGATGCGAGGAAAAATCCTAGGGGAGGGATTGGTATATAATTGTTCAAATATAATCGATGCTAGGGTTCCTCTTACAGGTTTGGAGATGTTTAGACTGTGGTATGGACAAAGGAATTTTCCACACCCCTTCTCAAACAGCTGGATGTATGATATGGGGAAGTTGGTTGTGCCAAATGTGTTCCTTGATATAGATTTGCTTAGGGTTGTGGTTGTGAGATATGACCCTGTTAGGTGGGTAATCAAGGACAATGATGGAAGGGTTCTATTGAGAATTAACAGAGAAGAGGTCCAATAGGTTTTTGATTTGAGTGAGCCGAGTGTATACTTGGTTCCTATCAATATTGAGGAAATGAAGCAGGAATATGGAAAATTAAAGTCTCTTTTCAGAGCTAAGTTGCTTCCACCTCATCTGGCTAGGGCAGGGTGTTCAAGATTTCATATTAGCCCTAGTGACCAAGAACCATTCAGAGTAAATTTCTTTGCAAATCATTTCTTGGCCACTTTTTATTCATTGTGCCAGATTTCAGGTTTCAATCCTAGCACAGTGATGCCCATTTCCTACATGTTCATGGGGGTGCAAATACAACACCCCAATTTCTTTGTGACATATAATTTTTCCTCCTTCTTTGTTGAAAGGATACATGAAGGGTTGTCGAAGTTACAGTAGAATGATATAGGCACTCAATTATTTTGGTATCCTATGTTGATGCATATGTTCTTGTGCAAGAATGCTGACTTCTTTTCTAAGAAGATGGAATTAAGGCAATTTGTTGATGGATAAAGATTGCCTATACAGATATGGACTGTAGACTTATCGTGTAATAAAGAAGACACCAGTTATGTGCAATTTGATAATTTATTTTCTTCTAGATTGAGGGCCAGACTGATGGTGAATGTACCTAGGATCCTTGAGGAATTGCATGATTTCCTCAGACCGAAGGGGAGGAGGCTAGAATTAAAAGTCTACCATAACTAGGGTGACATTATTCCATACCTAGTCAACACTGTTTTGAGGGTATATGGTTTTCAAGGAACCCCCCATATACTTCCATACAATGTGCCACCAAGAGTGGGATTTGCAGAGGTTATGTGGCAAATAGGTTGTATCCATGAGGATAACCTCACTAGGAGGGGTAAGGGAGCCTTTTTCCTAGATTATACAGTGTTATCTGATTTTGTATTTTCAAAGGGAGGATGGGTACACTTTGGAAAATTCTTTGATGATTACCACTTAAGGTGTGGTCCAAAGAGGCAACATGATCCTGAGGGCTTCTTTACCCTTTTCAGACAGAGAATAAAGGGTGGCAAGTTTGTGCATGAGTTCCACTTTCCTGAGGACCTAATTAGAAACAAATTTGATCTAAATAGGTACGATTTGAACAAGGAGAAATGGATAGCTTATGATAATCTATTAGATATTGTGCACAAAATGGATCCAAAGTATGATCCCTTGTTGGAGTTTAGTCCACATCATAAGAAAATTGATTTTCTGATGGGGAACTTCAAAGAAATTATGGGCACCTTGAGGACCAAGAAGATAAACTTGGAATTGAGTCAAGGCATGCAGGAACAAGGTGCCAGGCCAATGAAAACAAGGCCAACATAACAGCCTATAGAAAGGTGGCCCATTTATAGGAGGAAAAATGATGATAGCAGTGATGAAGAAGAAGTGGACAGAAAAGGTAAACAAATAATGAAATTTCCTACACAGCCAGGTCCAAAGCTCAAAACACCTAGGGAAATTAAGATTATTGATATGGAATCATCACCAGAAGATAGTCTTTCATCACCACCATCTGAACCATGCCCTAAGAGGCAAAGGACTGATCAACCACCAGAGGATGTGATGGATGAGATTGTTGTTACTGATCAAGATATGTAGATTGGTATGCCTTCCCCTCCTAGGTCAGTTGAATTGGTTTTATCTAATTTGGATATGAAAGGAAAATGTGTACAAGATGCAAGAATGGAGGCATGTAAGGAGTTTCTTGATGATGATGCATTTATAAAAACTCTTGTCTTCTTGCAATTGGTATGGAGGATGAAATTTGAGGAATATCAAGATAAATGTAAAAAGAGGAGAGAGTTGAGACTTGATAGGTTAGACCAGGAGAATGATGAGGAAGTGAAAGCTGAATTAATGGAAGAATTCAAGAAAATTACTCCTGGGGAAGGAAGAAAACTGGTGACTCAGGCTGGTGTATTGATTCTGCTTCAATGGGACATTGCAGATGCTGTCGCATTTAATGCTATTCTAAAGTCCAAGCATCCCTTAAGACTTTGAAGAAGAGGTCAAGGAAACACTGCAAGACTCTGCCTTTAGTGAAGAGTATGAAACTTTGGCAATTTGGGCATTGGCTCGACAAGGGATAAATCCAAATGTTACAAATATTAACCCAAATTTCAGAGGAGGGTTAATAATAAAAAGAGCTTCAAAGACCTCAACCACTGAGGCCACTAATCTAACTGTGAATGTGGCCAAATTGGCCCAAAAGATCGCTGAAAGAGAAGAGGCTGAAAAGAAGAGCGTGATGGAGAAGTATAACCTTTTGATTGAGGAATACAACAAAATGAAACAAAAGAATGTTGAGTAGCAGACCGAGGTGGATAGGTTAAGGTATAAACAGATTGGGGATACATCAAGTGCTCCAGGAATCAGTTCATTACCTTCCACATCAGGGCCAGTGCCTCCTGCTTCTCCAATTGTTTCCACACCAGACTCTCCTAGTTAGAATCCTTCCCTCACCCCTCCTTTAGTAAAAAATGATGAACAAATAGAGTGCTCTGTCGATCCTACAAAGAAGCAGCTCATGCAAAAAATTGAAGAATTATAGGCATCATTAAAGGTAAGTGAGGAGGGATCTCTTTCAAAGAAAAAGGAGATTGTCACTATTGTCTTGAGGCACTTAAATGAAAAGGTTGATAATAGATTATCAGCTATACATTCTTTATATTCTTTATTATTTAATGCATTAAAGAATATAGATAGGGACTAGGAGGTAGTCATACCACTAATTCAAAATTGGATCCCTAGGGCCAGCGATTTGGGTATAATGTATACATCCTCAAGGTTTGATACAAATAATAGGCCCCAATCATTAAAGCCTACTCATGTGTTATTAAAATTATTGCAAGGTTTTCTAACCTTACCAAATGACTTGAGTAGGAGGATCAGGGAATTGGTGAAGAATTTTGATGATTGGGGTAACACATTGTTACCTGATATAATTGATGAGTAGGGGAATATCAGGTCACTCCAGCAGTGACAAGATTAGGAAAATGAGGTCATCAACGACCAAATTAAATTAATTTATGATGACTTGGATTATGATTTGTTGGTGAGTTCTATGGATAAAATCTTTAGCACTAGCTCATTTTTGGAATCTTTTGAAAGAGATGCAAATTAGGTAGCGGTTAAATATACACCTTATAATGCTAAGGTAAATGTGGTAATTAATTTTGACTGGCCGACTGATGAAGAATATCATAAATGGGTAACTAAATATTTAACTAAGGAAGAATAAAATAAGTGGGTAGCTAACTGTTGGCAAATAAGTTGTTGTAGTTACAACAGTTTCCATTTTTTCTTTGGTGGCAATCTTGGCGCAGGATTCTTATGGCTTTTTTTGCTGCATCAACTTTTCTCAGCTGGCACAATGAAAAAGAATATTCTCTAGGATGATTGTTGTTATAAAAATTTTTGGAATGTCACCAAGTATTCCAATTGGCTGGTGACATGTGTACTTTCTGGTCTGATGCTTGTTTGCTCCTTCATTTTCTATAAGAAGGATTTCAAGGCCAGAAGTACAGGTTAGAAAGTTAGATAATTTTGGGTCAAGTCTAGGTGAAGTTGCAGATCAAATTGTAAAGTTTGATTGTTTTAGAAAATGAAATTTATGTTCTGAGTCATTCTGTAATAGGTTTTGAGTTCATGGAGGTTTAATGTTGTATAACATTACTAGCATTTGAGTTGAAACAATAAATTTAAACTCATGTCTCTCCAATGTACATGCATATCTGAAGTTTGAATAAGATAACTAAGGGTTGTTTCATTCATTTCACTGTTGTGGTGTGTATGATCCTTATTTTATCTTTAATTCAAGGAATTAATTAAAATGCTTAAATGGGATTATAGGCGGATATGTTTTGTATAAGGATTTGATAAGTAGTATTGGGTTATAATACATATTGATTAGATCGCAATGCAATGTTATTAGGGATCGTAAATGTTATGTGTCAAATCTATCATAAACCATTGAATACCTATGAATTTGACTCCCACAATGGATATATGGCATTGATCTAAGTTGTATGATTCAGTATTTGTTCATCTTTACCTAGAGCTTGCTAAAAATTGCAAATCAATGACCTATTTTATCTTGGGATTGTGTTGTAGTTATCTCATGCTCCAAATAGTTGATAATGTCGATGAATAGCCAATTCTATTCGATATTATCCTATTATGTTGAGCTATTAAATGAGATTATCTGTTACTGTTAATGTTGTTTATGATATTGGTGCAAAGGTTGTAAACACATTAAGGGATCACCCTCCCGGGTCTTGCAGAGCCTAAAGTGTAGTAGGATTTTTTCAAGTCCCCGTCAATTGGTCCAAGTCCTTTGAGCTTCCCTTGATTAGGATTGGCAATTCCATAGGTAGATTAGAAGACCAACCTAGTTACATTGTAAAACAAAACCAACACTTTCCTCTACCCCTTTAACTTTTGAGCCTAAACCCTTAACCCTTACACCTTAAACCCTTAAACCATCTACCCTCTACCCTTAACCCCCCCTCCCTATATCTCTCTTACACTCCCTCCCTCTCTCTCTCTCTCAAGTCTCTCCATCCTACCCCCTCTCCCTCTCTTAGGTCTCTCTCAACCCTTAACCCTCCCTTCCTCTCTGTCTCTGTCTGTCTCTGTCTCTCTCTCTCTCTCAAGTCTCTCCCTCCTAACACCACTCCCTCTCTCAGGTCTCTCTCTCTCACCCACTCACTCACTCTATCTCAAGTCTCTCCCTCCTACCCCTTCTTCCTCTCTTAGGTATTTCTCTCACTCACTCACTCCCTCTATCTATATCCCCTCCACCCTTAACCCTAAACCCTTAACCCTCCCTCCCTCTACCCTTAACCCTCCCTCCCTCTATCTCTCTCCCACTTACTCCCTCTCTCTCTCTCTCAAGTATCTTCAATATCCTACCCCCTCTCCCTCTCTTAGGTCTCTCTCTCACTCCTCCTCCTCTATCTCTGTCCCATAGCCCTAGAGCCCTAAACCCTAGAGCCCTAAACCCTAAACCCATAGCCCTAAACCCTTAGAGCCCTCTACCCTCTACCCTTAGCCCTCCCTTCCTTTATCTCTCTCTCTCTCTCTCTCAAGCCTCTCCCTCCTAGCACCACTCCCTCTCTGAGGTCTCTCTCTCACTCACTCACTCACTCACTCTATCTCAAGTCTCTCCCTCCTACCCCTTCTCCCTCTCTTGGGTCTTTCTCTCACTCACTCATTCCCTCTATCTCTCTCCCCTCCACCCTTAACCCTTAACCCTAAACCCTTAAACCATCTACCTCTGCCTTGGCTTTCCTCCCTGTCCTCTCTCCCACTCCCTCCCTCTCTCTCTCTCTCTCAAGGGCCTCCTTCAATATCCTGCCCCTCTCCCTCTCTTGGGTCTCTCTCTCACTCCTCACTCCCTCGATCCCTCTCACATAACCCTAATCCCTAAAACCTAAACCCTAAACCCTTAAACCCTCTACCCTTACCCCTCCCTTCCTTTATCTCTCTATCTGTCTCTCAAGTCTCCCTCCTAGCGCCACTCCCTCTCTCAGGTTTCTCTCTCTCACTCACTCACTCACTCTATCTCAAGTCTCTCCCTCCTACGCTTCTCTCTCTCTCTTAGGTCTTTCTCTCACTCACTCAATCCCTCTATCTCTCTCCACTCCTACCCTTAACCCTCTGTGTACCCTCTATCTCTCTCCCACTCCCTCCCTCTATCTCTCTCCCTCTACCCGCAACCTAAACCCATGACCCTTCAAATACAAGCCCATGACCTCCACCCTCTCTCTCTCAAGTGGCCCTCCTACCCCTCTCCCTCTCTCAAGTCCTCTCTCTCTCTCTCACTCGCTCTCTTTATCTCTCTCCCCTCTCCCCTTAACCCTAAACCTTAAACCATTAACTGTTAAACTATAAACACTTAAACCCTCTACCCTCTATCTCTCTCCCAATACTCCCTCCTGTTATGCCTTGCATAACCACCCCATTTTGTTTTTTTTGTCTTGGAATAAAATGGGTCCCCCTTTGTGTCTTTTGTTTTGGGTGTCTTTGGTTGTCTAGTTGGGTCTTATGAGTTCTTTGTTCTTGCTCCTAAGTTTGTCTTTTGTTCTGTCCGAGGTGGGTATGGGACTAAATCAAGATAGGGAACCATTTCAAAGTTCTTGGTTCGGATACAGTCTCGACTCCGACTCCGCCTTTTCTTTTTGTGTCATTTTTTGTTGTGTTGGTTGTTTTTGACTAACATTTGGGTTTGTCCTTCTGTTGGTTGTTTCCTTGTGTTGTGTTTGTTTGCTTTCGTGGGATCAGAACCGGGATTGGAACTCAAATGGGAATTTTTCAAAATTTATATTCACTATTTCCATCCCAACTCTGCTTCCGCTCTCTTTTCCTTCTCGCTCTCTGTTGTTTGGGCTGGGTTCGGGTTTGCTCCGGTCCCGCTTCCCTTGTTCTTGTATTGTCTTTGCCCGTTGGCGAAGACCATAGCTGAACCCGAAATGGAACTTTGAACTTTGTGAAGTTTTCATTCTGGTTTTCTCTCTGATCCCGTCTCCATCTTTGTTGGTTGTTTTTGGTCGGTCTTTTTGTCGGGACCGGATCCAGGGTGGGAAGTGAAATCGGAACTTTGAGTTGTTTCGTTATTTCGTTCCTGACCTAGCTCTGCTGCCACCTTGCCTTTTTGATGTTCCGTTGACTTGACTTAACTGCTTGTGTGCATCATTGGCTCCGCCCCTGATATACCGCATTTATGGCATTAAATGTAGCCTGTTCACACACACGAATTGTTGATTAAAGGTGTAATTATGATTAAATCATCTCATTATTATTATTATACGAAGTGTTTGAGAAAATTATGGCTAGAAAACTCTTGGGAGAATTTAGGTGATCACGGGGAAAATTGCGGAGCGAATCATTGCGAATTTCTCATCAATTGTAAGGAGCATCTTGAGGTAAGTTCCTTGTCTTTCTTTCTTCCATTTTGTTCTTTCGCTTGTGTTGTTTTGGCATTTTTGCAGGAGGGTTATTTTAGTGAATTGTTCTCTCAGTTGGTCTTTGTTTCTGTCTTTTGTTTAGTTTGTTTGTTTGTTTCTTCCTTTTCTGTCCTATTTTGTTTTGTTCCGTTGCCTTTCTGTTTGTCCTTTTTGTTTTGTCGTTTGGTTTGGCTGTCACTTTCGTGATAGGGTTCATTTTTCGTGCTCTAGTTTTGACTAGGGTTGCGATTTTGAAGGGGTTTCCTTGATTAACTAATGTTTTTTCATTTTGAAACCCTATTCTAGTTTTATCACTTCAGTTTCGGGTTCCTCATACCGATTTCTCGTTGTGCCCTAGTTTCTGGAAATAGGGTAGCAGGCGAATTAGGGTTTTATAGTGTAACATGTTCAAGGTTTTTAATGACTTTTGTACAGAGGAGTGGTTTGAGGTTTAAATTACACTTTTTCTGGTTTCCGTTGGGACCCATGTGACCAACTTGTATTCAAGACTCTTCATTGGTTGTTTTTATTCCACTCCCAGTCTTTATTATGATGACTATCTTTAATCTTGGTCAGAACCGCATCTGGGGAGGAAGTTGAACCGGGAAGCTAACTTTTGTGTCTGGTCCAATTCTTGTTCCTGTCCCACCTTCGATGATGTCTTGGATCTGCTCTAGTTACTTATTTTGACTAAATGTCTATACTCTTGGTCGGAACCGAATCCGGGGGGGATGTTGAACTTGGAAGCTAATTTTTTTTTTTGATCCAGTTCCCAATCCGTTCCCACCTCTGAGGGTAGGGTTTTGGTCTGGGTCCCATCCCGCCCCTGACAATGTTCTGTTCTAGTTCCCGCTCTGATCCCGCCTTATACACCTTTTGTTTTGTATACATTTCTGATCCTGGCCCCACCACATTGTATCAACTATGCCTGATGCTTCTCTAATCCTGCCTCTGATAAAGGCATAGTTTGAAGAAGTATTATCTTAGGAGGATGGAGCAATGGTTATATGATTGACTAACTTAGATGCTTTGTTTCTCTAATACAGGGAATTGTTGCAGGTATTAAGAGATGTCGGGAGTATCGGATGAGGCCTCTCAAAGGAGCCAACCAGGGGAAACTTCATGGCAAGGAACAAGGCCAAAGAAGATCAAAGTGGAACAACCCCCATATACTTTGAGATGTAAGCATAGGGAGGCCATCCTCACAGCTAGCAAAATTGGTTCTAATTGGACTGACATCACTGACACCAATTTGGGTCCTTTCAACTATGAAGAATTGCTTGAGGAGACTTTCACTGAGGAGCAGGTCACACCAAGGACATAAAGGATTGTTCAATCCGGGTTGGCACATGTTGCACTCTTCCCTCTATCAGTTCAATGCCTAGAGTTGATTCTTGCAGCAGTTGGAGCATATAACCCTGCTACTAGGCAGTGCATGGATGTGAAGGGCAATGTCATTATTGACTTCACACCCCCAATGATCAAATTCCTATTTCATATGGTTGATCCCAAGAACCCTAGACAACTAAATGAGGCAGAGGCTTTGAAGCTTTACAGTGATGACAAGGAGAGGAATAGACTCTACATGAATAAGACTTGGATGAGGGTGGAGAAGAAATCTCTGACCAAGCTTCCAGACCAGCCTAAGAGGGTGGATTTCAGTAAATAAATTGGAGATATAATCATGTTCCTGTCTTGGGTGTTTGGGAAGAGGGATGCTTCACTATTTAAGGAATGGATGTTTCCTTTTATCCAAGCTATTCTGGATGGGAGGAAACAATTTGATTGGTCAATGATAGTGTCTAACAACATTCATAATCAGATGATAAGGGTGAGAGAAACCAAGTGTTTCTTTATGACCTCCTATGTAGTCTATGCAGCTGCCTGAGTGGGGATCTTTCTTGGACTTCAAACAGTGGGTATATTGGGAGAAGTCCAAGGACAAAAGAAGGTATGGGAGTATTATAACCAGCTCACCTTGCAGGCATCTGAGCAATATTATAGAAGGGTAAATGATGCCTTTCTTTATGTCATAATTAACAAGCTTAATGGTGATGTTGGGTATAGACTTAGCAGGGAGGCAATGGCTTTTGTGAATGAATGGGGACATTGGTTTATCCAGTACCCCACATTCACTTACTTCAGGTTAGCAGGCTTCGATGGTCATCCCCATTTGCTACCCAGGTGTTGTGGTGATAGAATCATCTTAATGGAATTTATTTATCAAGCCTTGGTTGTAAACCTCTAGTTTAGCAACAAACATAAGACTAGGTGCCACAAGTTTCCAATGAAGCTGGGAGCCTTTTGCTGTCCACACATTCAGGAAGGTAAGGCTGTTTGTGATGAATTAATGTATCTAAAGTTGGGCTTGTACACTACTAGGAAATACTATGATCCCAAGCACAAGATGAGGGCTTTGCTCCCCAATGTATTTGAGAAGCACTTCAGTATATTGGAAGATTTTTGGGAGGACCTGCAGGATGACTATGATCTGCGGAAGAAAAATTATGAAAGGATATCTATCCCACTCATGATTAAGTTTGGTATAAAGGAAGATATTCTTGATACATTATTTGATGATGGGATAGTTTTGGATCCCAGATATGATGCATATAATATTGGAACTAAGGATCTTGATCCAGTTGATTGGAGTGCAGATGAGACAATTGATATAATGCAGATTGCTAGACCAGTGCTCAATAGGAGTATCCAATGGGTAAGTTTAAGGGTTAATCAGGCCTTGGCATCATCATCCAAGAAGAGGAAGGTTGGTACCACCCAGGGGTACAAAAGGGTAAAAAGAAGGGTGGCACCTAAGGAACCCTTAGAGTTTTTACCTTCTAAGCAGCAAGAAGATGAGGTGGTTCCTCAAGACCTTTCAGAGGTGCATGAAGATGAAACAACTGCGGAGGGAGCTATTTCTACATCTGCTGCAAAAGAGGTACCTATTTAGCCCTTTGATACACAAGAGTTAGTTCATGAATCACCAATGGGAGCTCTTCATGGCAAAGCAAAAACCTTGAGGAAAATGGAGGATGAGGTGGAGATACATAATATAGAAACAGATTCAGAAAATACTCCCTCAGATAAAGAGCATAATGTATCAACATCTTTGGATATGACAGATGATGCAGGCACTGAACACATGTTGACTGAAGAGGATCAGTGGAAACTCTTTAAGGAGGCAAAAAGAGAAGCCGATGCAAAAGCACAAGCTGAGGCATCAGCTAAGCTACAAGAAGAAGGGGCCAGAGCACAATTTGAGTTGCCGGCCAAGCAAAAGGAGTTAGAAGATAAAGTGAAGGCCGATGAGTTAGCTCAACAGCAACAACAAAAGGAGCAAGAACTCAAGCTTCAAGAAGAAAGGGATAGGTTGGTATTGTAGCAGAAAATTCATGATCTTGAAGAGGAAAAAGCTCAGCAAAGAAGAGAAAAGGAAGCTGTTGAAGCTAAACTCAAGGAACAAGAGGAGGCCTATAGGAAAATGGAAGAGCAAGAACACTTGAAAAGGGAGAAGGAGTCTGCTGAGCTGGCCGAACATGCAAAGAAATCCAAGGAAGCCTGGGATTATGTTGAAATATTGAAAAATCGGCGTGATGAAATGTTAGAAAATAGGAAATAAGAAGAAGAATGCTTAAGGAAGGAGCTGGAGGCTAAGAGGCTACAAGATCAGAAGGATAGAGAGAAAGCCGAAAAGCTAGCACGGGAAGGGGAGCAAGGTGATCAACAAAATATGCAGGAGGAAAATGTGCAGGAGGTTGATTCTCAACCAAAGCTTACATTGTTGCAACCCCTGTCTTCCACCATTGTTGCTTCCTCTTCAGCCCATGCAGCCACTACCCCTATTGCTCCAAATTGGCTAAAATTGGATTTGGAGAGAAAACAAGTTTTTCAACCACAACCATTGAACTGGGAAGAAATGATGAAGGAAATTGGAAAAGAGAAGCCAAAGAAAAAGTCTTGGGTTCTTCACTCCACTAGGCTCACTAAGGCTGGGGAGATCATTGTTGAATGTGCCATTCCTGTAATGGAGAAGAACCGCGATGACATGAAAATAATTGATTATCAGTTAGGAGCTGTAAATTTGGGAAAGCCTACAAGAAATCAACAAATGAGTTTGATTGATATTGTGGCCTCTTCAACCAAAACCCGAATGATCAAGGACAAGCAAAGGAAAGATGAGCTTAAGGCTCAATTGGATCAACTTCATGGTTTCTTAAAGGATGTTTCTAGTCCCATTTCTCAACAGGTTGCACCTCCTGAATCCCCAGTCTTGTTAACAAAGAGGGAAGTTGATGATTTGATTCAGATGAAAAGTAAGGTGGGGATGATGGATAAATGGTTGGATAAGCTCAATCAGGAAGTTAATGATATTCTTGTTGAAGGCTCTAAGATTCATGGAGCTGCTCTCGAGTTAGCAGAAGATCTGGACCGGCAAGGTAAGGATTTGGATAAGCAAGATAGTGAATACAAGGAATATGTTAAAAGGCTGAAGGATATCAGCAAAGTGCCTAAATCCACCTTGTTAGAATATTCAATTCTTGAGCAAGGTAACGAAGATTTTTTGGAAAATATTGTGAGTATCATAAGATATAAATCTAGGGCTATGCATACACATCAAGAAGAAGTCCGAGAAATGAGCAAGGACTTGCATCAACAGATGGTTGAGTTAGAGGCAGTTGTGGCCGTTATTATCACTATGGATTCCTCAAACAAAGAAGGCCTATCTTTGGATAGACTAAGGGAGAAATGGAGGGACAGGTTTGAGGAAATCATGCAAAAGGGAGATGATGGGGAGAGTTTATTGCTAGATCAATTTATGGATATCCATGAGGAGATAAGAACTACCAGAAAGGAGCTAATCGAGGTAAAGGAGATGCAAAGTTTGGTTTCCACAGAGTTTGAAAGAGTCAAATTTGAAAGTGCTTGGTTGGATGGGCCAGATTTGGATACTCTTCAGTAGATTTTCTCCAGTTATGATGAGTACGTTCAGGAGCATTCAGTATAAAAGTGATTACTCTTAGTGTCATACTTTATTTGCTCTTCTCCTCTTTCTATGGATATTGACATAAGCTCTACTCTAAGTCTGATCCGTGTGCTTCATCTTCCTCTTCAAGTATCAGATTCTCCTTCTTACAATGATGTAATTAGCCTTGAAAAGGGGTTCTTAGGTCTACTTCTATGTTCAGTTCTAACTCCATGAATTGTGGATCTGGATTAATGATTGAGAAATTCGTGCATGTGGCACTCTATATGTACTATTAGAATCTACTTTGTAAAGGTCGCGAATTGAAGAAAGATTAGCCACCTAAGAATAGAAGATAAAAACTAAATCTAGGATTTTTAATGTTTTAGAAAGATACTCTGAACAGTTTAGTAAAAAGCTCATTTTACAAGTTCTCATATGTTTTCATGTCAAGACTTTTAAAGTTTGGATCCATTTTTGGATAAGGTTAATGATATATGATTAATCCATACGCCAGTGTTTTGTTGTGCTTAATTGTTCTTTATTTGATGAAAATCAATAGAAGGAACTGGATTCAAAGTCATGTCATTGGATTATCTGTGAATTAGATTGTTATGGTATTTCATTTGATCTGTGTTTTGAATGATGAGTGAATGATTAGTTTGAAGTAAGGATAGTGAAAGTTGATGATATTTGAATTAGCATTACGAATGTATGCAGTAGCGTAGTTGATTCTATGGATTGCATCTTGCTATAGTTGTGGTTAGGTAGAATGAACACTCATTGTCGATCTACATGTCTAGATACATAAGGATTTTATTCATGTTTCTCTGATTCAAAGCTCTGTTTCATCTTTTTCTTTTGTTTAAAACCCCCCCAAACGTAGACTACCCGATGTTATGCATTCTTGTTCTTTATTACCAGCAAAGGCCCCTTGAACATTACAATCACATTGACCATTGAGCAATATCAGCACAGTTGAGAACCAACTACCAGGACCTTGGGAGTTAGATTACTATATGTTATCTTTCTCTTTCAGGAGAAATAGGATAGTGATATTCTGTTTAATGTTGTTGTGTTGTTTTGACCATCAATAGGTCCTTGGAATGTCCGGTCCTCTTCACTAGTTTTCTAGCCATTGACCTGAGACTTCACTATCTCAAATGACACTAAGTTGTGGGTTCCATTCTGGATTGAGTTTCCTGGTTTTCCCTTGCATTGTTTGCATTTTTTACAACATATTTATTCCTCTTTGGGGAGGGTTATTTGTGTCAAACCAAATAGGTTCTTTCAAGCTCACCCTCAAAAGTGAGTCTTTGTCAAAGTGGATCTTTTACAAGATTTGAAAGAGTCCATTGATATTCAAATTGGCTCTTTTTGGAAATACCAATAAGGTCACTTATTTTAATCTGTCAAACACTTGTTATCGGTGTCAGTCCACTGACCAAAAGATTAAGGATTTCCCTTTGGAATTCCCCCGTACTCCATCTCCACCATGGGAAGTTGAAAGCTCCATTAGGCAAAAGGTGTCACCGCCAAACTAGAGGAAAAATGGACAATCGTTACCAATATGAAAAATAAGTCCAATGGCTTTAGGATGGTTTCCAAAACCCCCGAGCCAGTAAAGGAATTTTAAAACCCTTCTATGAAGGGGAAGGAAGCCCAGATGGCCTCGAATAGAACTTCAGTGCGGCCAAGGCCTACAGTTATTCCCCAGCCTACCTTAGTTATGATAGCACAACTGATTGAGTCTTCTCTCATGTTGAGAGTTCATTGGAGGTCTTGAAGTACCTCTTGAACTCTGAAAGAAGGAGAATATGTTTAGGAGAAATGGAGGCATTCATATCCTACCACTCAAATTGGGTTAGTCCCACAAGAATTTTTACAAAATCACTTTTCCACTATGGAAGAGATAGACTCCGATGAAATGGTGGAGTTTTTGACATGAATTTCATTTCTTGGAATGTTAGAGGTTTGAAAAACCTCTCTAAGAAGTATTTTTTTAGGGATACTCTTCATAAATATGTTGGTATTGATGTTCTGTGTCTTCAAGAAGTGAAATTTATTATTATTTTTTGCTTTCTTCGGCTTGCCATTCTATTTTGCCAACTAGTAAAATATTTTGCACTGATCATGAGGCTGGACATAGTGGAGTGGTCACCCTTTTTCCCCCATGGTGGCACGCTTATGTGGTTGATCATGGGTCTGACCCCAAACATTGGCTCGTTGGGATTCTTTTGAACATCGATAATAATTCCTTTGAGATTATTAATGTTTATGCCTCAAATGATGCTATTGAAAGATCTCTTCTTTGGTGATGGATAGTTGACTCATTGCTAGTTTCTACCTAGTTGCTTTGTGGGGATTTTAATATGGTTGAGGTGGCATATGACAAGGATACCAATACTTTTCCATTTCGATGAGAAACTGGTGAAAGAGAGGCATGGTACTACATGTGTAATAAATTGGTTTTTTTTAACCTCAATATTGGCAGCCGCAACTCTCATTCTCTTTGGCACACTTGGTGCAATTATCAAGCTAGGTCTAACAAGATATTTAAATGCCTTGATCGTGCTATGATCTCGGCTCAATATTTTTTCTCTTTTACCAACTTTTCACCACTTTTGGTAAATCCATTAGTGGATGTGACATTTTTAGACCACTTTCCCATTATATTTTGCATTGAATGGGAATTAAGGCATCCCCATGCTAGTAGGACTTAGGTTTTTCTGAATACATCTTTGTTGAGTCATCAACCCACATTGGCCCACACCAACACTATTTGGAATTTAGAGTGTATGCCATGATAGCAATTAGAGTGGAAAAAACTCACTTTCACAATACAAAGGATTCCAAGCCACTTTCCTTCTCTCAAAACTCAATATAGGCTTACTTTCAACTTTCCATCTAGCCACTCTTGTAGGTTTGCAGACCTATTTTCCCCATATTAACTCTTAGAAGTCCTTAACAACCTCTACAAAAAACCACCATTTTAAGCACCCATTTTAGTCTTCTTCAACATACATCAACCCCACATAGGACTCCTTTGGACTAACCTTCACAAAACAAGCAAACTACACTGCTCAACATAGCCAAATAGGCCTAATTTCCAAAGAAACCACCTTTGAAAGATCTCACAAAACCCAAAACTCAATGGGGAAACACTCACCAACCCTCAAAACCACCAATTTCACCATTTTCTTGTAGAGACTCACCTTCCCAAACACCTATTCAAGAAACCCTTATTTTAGGCTATTCATATGAGGGTTTATTGAGAAAATATATCATAGACCTTCCCAGACCTTGGAACTAGTTCAAACACCCTTATTTAAGTCTATACATGCTTAAAATTTTAAGAAATATCACTACCCTAAAATATTTCCTCAAACCCTAGCCTTAAACCTCCATTTTCAAGGTAAAAACTCTCCTAAACTCCCTAAGGAAATCATCCAAACTCTCAGCCAACCATACACTCTACTTATTTCAATTAGCCTACATCTAAACCACCTCCTTAGGACCTATTTCACCAGTTGCAAAGATTACAGTCAATGAAATGGTCCTTAAAACATGATACATGCTTACAAACCCCGGGCAGTTTCAGGAAAACCTCTACAAAATCCTTTAAACTCAAGATGAACCCATCAAACCAAGTGAAAATTAGATTCAATACATGCCTTTACCCAAAACAAGTCACTTTATATCAAAATGCAGTAGTACGGGTCCATATAGAGACTAAAACATAGAAAATTGACAGGAAATAACAGTTAACAGTGGTATTTTATTGATTGTTCTCCTTCCAAATTGTCAGAACTCGTTTACAATGAGATATCTCTCCTTTTAATTTTTTTCCCTCCAAACACAACTACAAAAACTGTACACAACTTTCTTTTGAAATGTATGACCGTTGGCCTTTCATGACTTTACATATTTTGCATTTCTTGCAACTTTGTGTTGACACTTTTTACACACTTTTGCAATATTTGCAATTTGACTCTCCTAGACACCTAATAGACCCATTACATAAAGAAATGGTCAAGATGAACTTATTTAACCTAAGAACATGACCTCACACAAGAAAAATGGCATTTCACCCACCTTGGCAACTTTTGTCAAACTTAACAACTTTTCAACATGATTTACAACTTTTACAAGATAGACCTAAAAGACCCCAAAGTTTGCCAATTACATAAAAAATGGTCTCATTAAACCTTATTTGACCTCAAACATTCAAAGCTACCTAGACCCAAACAACCCAGGCTCAACTCTTTATGAGACAACTAAAGAGAAATCATTGAAATAATTGGTGCTCACTATACCACCTCACTAATCTTGGTGGCGATCTTGATCGCGACAATGTGTGACCTCCATGCTACCACTTGAGGCCTTGGAAGATAACCCATTTTCCCCTTCTTTGCAAGTCAAGGTTGTGGAGTTAAGGCATCAAAAGCGAGGTTGATAGGGTATGTGCAGGATCATGATGGGCCAAAAGTGGCAATATGATGGGTATGTGGCTGATGACTATTTTCTTACCCAAATTGATGAAGCGAAAAGGGTTTTTAAAGGAGATTTTAAAATTTCCACCAATATAAATTATCTTTACTTTGAATTTAATAAGTAATTATTATTCATTTTCTATTCAAATTATGACTAAAGTCTGATTGATAGACTGATTGAAAAACATCTATAGCTTTCAAACGATATCACATTTTTTGAATCCAAAACATGTGTCACATTCTATGTTTGCATACTATAGGATTAAAAAATAAAAATTGAATTTCATGAAGTTTTGACCAAGTTAAGGTGGTCAGACATACGAGTTTTATATTTTTTTAAAAGATTGTAATAAAAAATAATATTAATTTTACTTGGAAAAAATTACAAAAATATGCATCACATCAGGACATGAGTCTTCTACTTATATCTAAAATCTTATAAAAAAATATTATCATTTTATTGTGGTTAGGATGGTTAGATAGGCATACTTCTTACTTTTCCCTAAAATTTAAGTGCTATTGCATTGAAATTTCAAATTTTCACCAAATAAATTTCTTTTTAAACAAACCTAGTAGTTTAGAAACTACATTCAATTTACTGATTCTATTCTTACATATTTTTTGAAATAATATAGATAACTTATTCAAATTTTAAAATCAGTTGCCTAACTCTAATTTTCTGATTTTTTTGCCATAAGGACTTTTTTCCATGATGATCACGCACATACCCGATACAATTATGTTGCCAGAGGGGCACAAATCAAGGACAAACTTCACTAGCTTAAAATTTAGGATCATGCCTCAAAATATTTTTTTTTGATTTTCGATCCAATCACTCATCTCCTAGCATCAAACACATCAAAGATGGCAACAATGTGCTTTCTGAACTACTTGATATTCTCCAAGAATTTGTTTGACACTATGAGCAAGTTTTCACAACCCAGAATTACACTCCTGAGTGGCATCAAGCACTCTAGGATTTTCTTGTTGTGCCAAATAGGCTCTCCTCAGCCCAAAAAGCCTTATGTGAGAAATTGCTCACAATTGAAGATCTCAAAGAAGCTGTTAGCACTATGGCTGATGATAAGGCCCTGGGAATTGATGGGTTCTCATGTGAATTCTATAAGGCCCTTTGGGATTGTGTTGGGAAATATTTGTATAAGGTTTACCTTAAAAATTTTCATTCTAAAATCTTAGGTAATTTTATTAACAAAGGAAATATAGAATTCATACCTAAATTTGGTGATCCCAATGATATCTATACTAGCGGTCCATCACACTCCTCAATGTCTCTTATAAAATTATTTCCAAAGCCCTTGCTTTGAAAATCCACCATCTTTTGACTTAGATTGTGCATCCAGAGCAAACTAGATTTATTAAATCCATATTCATCTTAGACAACATTATTGCTGTCTAGGAAGGCATGGAATGGGTGAGACTATATTTATTAAATCCAGGTTCATCTTACTCAATCTTTTTCATTAATTCATTAATAATATATTTTAAGGTACTTTTATCAAAGGATTAAAATAGTTTTTATGGTAGGCATGTGAGTTAAAATTGATAATGTTTTAGTGTTGTAGTGTCATCAATTGTCATCCATGAAAATTTCACACTAGGTTTAGGTCCCCCTTATGTGCCTAGATCTAATTATGTATTTAATTTTCCCATTTTATAATAATCTTCAAAAAATCAGAAGTTGAATTGGGAATAATGGATTAATGTTTATTTACCAATACTTAAGGCCCCAAAATGGGTCTGCACTAGGGTGTTAGTTCCCCTATCTAGCCTATTTTGGTGCTAATTCATATATGTTGGTGTCAGAATTCTAACATTTAGAAATTCAAAATCATTTATCAGTTGTTGGTAATTAATTTGTAGGTAAATTAAGGAATTGCACATAAATACAAGTCTTTTCCATCATTTGAAAGTATAGCAATTTTGAGAAGCAATATTAGCATTGTGAATTGAGCAATCAAGAGCAAAATTAGCAGAATTATAGTGGCATTATTTCAGTTAAGCATCATGTTAGTAAGACATCATGTTTTCATGTGAGTTTTTATATGTTTCATGTTTATTTTTTTAGTGAGTACTAACACTTGCAATAATTTAAATAAAGTATCAATTTCTCCTTGAAGGTGATAAGTACAATGACTTCAACCCATCTAGGAATGTAGATCTAAGAGGTGAGTTGCAACTATTATCAATTTTTCACATTCTATACCATTTAGCATCTACCCAACTAAGGTTATGCTCTCTTTTACATCATCATAGACATTATGGAGGTAGAAATACCAAAATTGGGTTTGACATAGGCAAGCCCCTATATGGAACAACCCTAAGTTCCCCTTTTTCTTGTGTGTAAATTACATATCTAAAGCGAATTGGAAAAGTATTGAAGAACTAATTTCTCATCCAAGAATTCAAGTTCTAAAAGTTAAAAAATTAGGGTCCAAAGTGGAATTTAACAAAGACAAACGAAGTTCTGAGACTCAGTTCAAAGGAGGAGAACTTATGCATAGAGACCAAATGAGATCTAAATTTTGATTTTGAGTGTCTACAATTCCTTTTCTAGGGAGCCAATACCCCAGTCTACCCATTTCAAGCTCAAATTTTATATGCCATGTTCCTTTGTGTCTACATTCCACTCTTCTAAAATTGGTTTCTAGTTTTCAGCTCTGTATCTTCTTGAAATTGTAGTAGTTTGTTGTATTTTCATAGTTAAACTAAGTGCATCTTTATACTATCAAATTAGATCAATTAATCAACATCAAATCAAATCATTCCCACACACATTTTTAAAAGTACTAAAATCCTAATCCACCATTTTAGCTCTTCCATTGTGGTTAGTATCCAAGTAGGTGTTTGAGATCAATTTTAGTCCCATTTTTCATTTTGATATAGGAGAAGGTGTGGTTTAGACCTTAGATCCCTTTTTACTATACCACAAGTGTAATTGTTAATGAATGCAAGAGGCTTTGAAGTTATTTTCTCTCCTTCACAGGGATTAAATGAAGGGGCATATATTATTATTATTATAATGGACTCTAACTAGTTGTTTGAATGGGGGTAGTAACATGGGAAATTTGATATCTACCCTCCTAGTTTTCTCTGATTTATGTATTTTTAAGTGAACATAAGGGTCATTCTATGCGATCATAGGCTTTGAAAAAATCAATTTTTAAGAAGATGGTCCTATGCTAAGAGTGTTGAGCCTATTTCTTACCTTCCCAAACAATAACAATATTATCTAAGATTACTTGGATTTGATGAAACCTTTTTTCTTAGGATAAATAATTTGAGGAAGGAGATGATGGATTTTAAATTCTAGAGGTTTGGCTATGATTTTATATAAAACATTAAGCAGTGTGATTGACTTCCAATTGCAAATGTCTTCAAGATCTCCAACTTTAGGTATGAACTTAATGTTTCCTTTGTTAATAATATTTCCTAAAGTGAGAGTGGAAATCTTCAAGATAGACTATATGAAGGTTAGACCCAACATAATCCCATAGGGATTTATAAAACTCATAGGGAAACCCATCACACTCGGAAGCTTTGCCATCTTCCATAGAATTCACATCCTACAAGGAGAGCAATTGTTCACATAAGTTTTTTGAGCAATAAAGAGTCAACAAAATGATTTTTTAGATGAGTCCTAGATTTTAGATAGTCACAATGAGTTGGGTTTTCTTCTTCTATACATCATCCTAGCATGTAATTTATATATTTTTGCAATCAAGTTGGTGAATAATGACCAATATGAAAGGGGTCAACTTAGGTCCATCTTAAATTTAATTTTTTATTTTAGGAGATGAATTTCCACATGAAAATTTCAACCTAGTTTATTTTCATGTTGATAATTCATCAATTCTTAAGATAATGTTTTTAGGACTAGGTGTTTTACATCTTGCAAGTCCTTGTAATATTTAATTAATTTAATATGTTGTAAATTTTTCACCTAATTGGAATGGATCACCGCACTTGGGAGAAGTCTCAAGATTCCTTCGATGACACACTATACCACTTCATAAATGTTTTGTGATGTGTTTAAGTGATCATTGAAATAGGGTTGGATAAGGGACTAGCAAGAGCATCTTGTATTGCCTATTTTTAGTAGTGTATAAGAGCATCTTGGAAGAGTTGTTACATCTTCAAAATGGAGCACATAGTTTGATTGGTTGACTAGTCAAATAATGGGAGTTACATGTGTATGCATCAAAGGTGATGGTTGGGTTTGTATCATGTACTCTTAACCATGACTTGGACACCTCGTTTAGAAACCCATGGTTTTGTGGAAATCACAAACACTTTTTTTGGATGATTCATATCCTATAAATATAGATTTGGGGTATAAATATAGATTTCCATCCAATCAAAGTATTCCCATTAGTGCTACATAATTTGTTGGGTCTTTTCATTGTATTATATGATTTCTTCAAAATATACAAAATGAGATCTAGATTTAAAGTTGGGTTGGGTTTCGTGTTCATAAGAACTTACATATATATTGTGTTATTCTTCTTCTTATCATTTCTTGCATTTCTATTTTCTATTTAATTTAAGTTTTACTTTTAGTTTATGTCAACAAATAAGATTATAATGAAGACACATTTATTACTCTAACAAAAAATTAACAAATGACTCTGACCTTCTCAACTCTACTCATATGACTGTCAAGGTGTGCCTTTTTACAACCCACTTTTTTTTGTGAATATGTATTTCTATCTTTATAATTAATATAGATACATGTCTATTCATCAAAAAAAAAAAACCAAATAAATAAATAAATTGTAAACCAAAACTATTTCCTTAAAGTAGGATTAGGATAACCCAATCAAACTGATTCCAGATCAAAAGGAAAAAGTGCACGATATGCTTTCTACAAGCTCTTTAGTCTTCCATTTTTTAAGGATATTGTCTAGTTTGTAGGTGTGGTGACATTGCATTTACGTTATTAATCAATATCTTTGAAGCGTAAGAAAGTACCTTGAAATCAGAGGAAAAAAAATAAAATTCCACGACAATTGGACTACCGAAAGGGAAATCTTCTTGTGTATGGGATGCTTAATCCATACCTTGCCTGCTTCTTCAACTCCTCACTTATCATCTAAAATCTCTTAATGAACACGCTTTATGCTAATTAAATATTGCAATCATCGTAAAACAGGGAGTTTGCCACGATATATTTAATGTTTTTATAAATTTGGATCAGTCTGTTTGGCAGAGAAGCGTTTGCGTGGGTTGCGTAGATTTATTTTAAAACTATGACGGAGCTCTTGAGTTAGTTTGTCGTGTCGTACACATAATTTGGGCTGGTGTCTTCGTGTGGGTCAAGTCAAGTCAGATCTGGAAGGGCTTTAGGGGAGACACCAACAAATGGGCGCACGTATTTTATATTAAACTTATATGAGCAATTTCTTTTCAAGAATCCATGCCAACTTCATGAGGTCGTCTGCAGAAAGAAAGTATTGAGTTTGGTGCATTTGCGTGGACGGCAACCTCTGTGATCGGGACCACTACCTTTTAACTTATCTTTCCTTAGAATTTCTTTAGTGGCGAAGAGGATTGCTGATTTGGATTGCCTTACAAGGCGACGTCCCTTCTACACCACCTTATTTCCATAACAATGTTATAAATTGTTCTTTGGTCTTTCGATTCTGAAATCATCAGAAAGAGAAGAGTAGTAAGCTTTGATTTGGGTTGAGTGCAGAGAAAAGAAAATGGCGAACAACAACAAGTATGCAGTATTGGTGGGATGCAATTATCCCAACACAGAAAATGAATTGCATGGCTGTGTAAACGACGTTGTGGGCATGCAGAGCACTCTGCTCACACGTTTTGGATTTGCCAAAGAAAATATTGAGCTTCTGATCGATACAGACGAGTCATATACAAAGCCCACTGGCGAAAACATTCGCAAGGCCCTGCTCGACATGGTTGGCAAGGCCAAGCCTGGAGATGTGCTCTTCTTTCACTACAGTGGCCACGGCACAATCGTCCCAATCAATAAACACAAGGACGAGTGTATTGTCCCATGCGATTTTAACTTTCTCACAGGTCGGTCATTTCAATTTCTAACTTCACTCCTCTCAACTCATTGAATTCCTTCAATTGTTCCAGGCTTTTGTATACAAATCGGCAAGCTTTTAACTTTTGATAAAAAGTTATAGTTTGTTACATGGTGATCATTGAATTCTTAAAAAAGAAAATCAGTTTGCTTACGTAGTAGCACCTTGTTTTAACGTTGAAACGGTTATACTGTTGATTTTTAATGACGTTATTTATTTTAGAATTTATGAGATTGTTTCTTACAATTCTTCACACAAATAGCTTGAGTCTTAAAGATCTAACAGCTCCATCATTGTACATTGAAGTCTTACTAGTTAAACTTTTTCGCAATTAAAGTATCCCCTTCTTTGTAATCTTCGCTACTACATATACTAAGTGTGAATATAACGCTTTCTGTGATTATCTGCAATTTTCCACATAATGTTAAATCTACCCAAAATCTCAATTTCAATGACTTCTATTAGTTGTGTTTTTTTACGTGTTATTTCAATTGTCTTGTTTGATGTATTGCAGACGAAGATTTTCGCGAAATTGTGAATCAAGTTCCTGAAGGGGCCTCTTTCACCATGGTCTCCGATTCGTGTCACAGTGGAGGCCTCATTGACAAAGAAACAGAACAAATCGGTCCTCATGTTGAAGCTCAAACTCATAATACTTGTGAAATTACCGAAGAAGGAGGGAAAAAGAGCAAGTTTTTGCCCTTGGATTCTATTCTGCAAATCTTAAGAGAAAAAACAGGGCAAGCTGAATTAGAGGCTGATGACATAAAGAGTGCTCTGTTTGATCTGTTTGGTGGCAACAGTAGCCGCAAAGTGAAGAAGCAATTTGAAGGTATTAGGGAATTTGAGGCGGAGCAAGCGCCCGTTCATCCAGACATGGGAATACTGTTAAGTGGGTGCGAAACAGATGAGACGTCTGCGGATGCGTGCCCATCGGGCAATCTGGAAGAGGCCTTTGGGGCTTTCACCAATGCCATTCAAATGGTGTTAGGAGGGCATCCGAGCCCTATAACCAATAAAGAGCTGGTTTTGAACGCCAGGAAGCTCTTGCAACGAGACGAATACTCTCAGCATCCATGCCTTTTCTGTAGCAATCAAAACGCAGATGCCAACTTCCTCTGCGAGCAATCTAACAAACCATGATAAATTACCATTCCACCCTGTTCACGCCACTCTTTCAATGTAATCACATTCATTATTTGTAATAAAGATTTTATTTTCAATGTAATCACTTCATTGTTTGTAATAAAGATTTTATTTTCAATGTAAGTACATCCAATAACAATATTGAGATTTCCAAATGCCCATAGCTATCAATAAAACCCAAAGAAGAAAAATGCAAGGATGATTCTTAGAATACCACCAAACCCATAAATCATGCCAACCCAAGAACTAGAGAAAACTCAAAAGGAAGATATTAAGCTTGATCATGATGAATTAGTTGGTGGAGATCCTTTTATTATTTGAAGGAAAAGTCCCCCAATCAGTGACATTCTACTCACTATCCATCTCAACATCTCATTTGGCCAAACAATCAATCAACTTATTCCTTTCCCTAGGAATATGGACAAAAATATAAAATCAATGTTAGGAGTAAGACTAAGATTTAGCTTAATTGCAATGTTTAACTTCATGAATAAACAAGAGATTTCTCTTTATTAAATACAAAAACAAGAATTGTAGATTCAATCTAACAAATAATATTCTTCACCCCAATTCACAAGCTATTTACAATGTTGTATAAATAGCCAAGGTCTCCATTTGATCATTAGTATGACAACCTATAGAAGAGGTGAACAATAATTATACCAATCCATAGCTGTCATGACCAAGCCCTCCAATCCTTACAACACTTGGATTGCCTCTTGAGGATCTATCAATATTAATTTTTAAAAAAATCAAAGGTAGAGGAGTCAACATACCAATCCTATTCACTTTCTTAGTACAATTTAACCTATCATTTTTCTAGATTGGAGAAGAAGTAATAGAGGTAAACCCCATAATACTAAAGATATGCAAATCAAGAGGAGTAAGAGATTCTCCAAAGGAACACTTAGCCTAGGTAGTTTCATTTACTGAATTCT
>VDFB02075321.1:100231634-100251447 GCA_007258455.2 Sequoia sempervirens | reverse complement strand
GCTTTACAATCTCATCAATATGTATTCTAACCCAATACTACTTATCAAATCCTTATACAAAACATATCCACCTACAATCCCATTCAAGTATTTTAATTAATTCCTTGAATTAAAGCTAAAACAAGAATCATAAACACCACAACAATGAGATGAACTAAACAAACCTTGATCATTTTATTCAAAATTCAGATATGCTTGTACAATGGAGAGACATGAGTTCGAATTAATCATATCAATTCAAATGTTAGTACTGTCATAAAACATTAAATCCCCATGAATTCAAAACCTACTACAGAATGACTCAAAACCTAACTTGCATTTTCCCTAAAACCATCAGACTTTACAATTTTCTCTGTAACTTCATCTACCCTCAACCAAAAATATCTAACTTTCTAACCCATACTTCTGGCCTTGAAATCCTTCTTATAGAAAATGAAGGAGTAAACAAGCATCGGGCTAGAAAGCACACATGTCACCAGCCAATTAGACTGCCTTGTGATATTCCAAAAAATTGTTACAACAACAATCTCCCCAGAGAATCTTCTTGTTCATCGTGCCTGTTGAGAATGGTTGATACAACAACAAAAAACTTTAAGAAGTTTGTGCCTAGACTGTCACCAAAAAACAAAAAATGGAATATGTTGTAACTACAATAGCTAATTTGTCAACCGTTAGCAACCTACTCCTTTTCACTCTTCCTCAGTTAAATATACATTTACCCATTTCTGGTACTCTTCATCAGTTGGCCAATAAAAATTGATCACCTCATTCACCTTGACACTATAAGGTTTGTACTTAACTGCCACCTGATTCACTTCTCTTTCCAAAGACTCCAAGAATGAGCTAGTGCTAATGATTTTTTCCATACAACTCACCAACAAATCATAATCTGAGTTACCCTATTTTTGAGGGTTTTGTAGTACAAACATGATATAAAGGGGCTCTTACACTTTTTTTTTATTACTATAGCTTGTGTAAGAGGCCCCATGGATACTTTTGTAATTGTAAGATGCATGAATAGCGTAGGATGAGAAATAAAGAAGGTATAGCTGCTGTCCTCAATAGTTTTGTGAAGAAAAGCATGTGAAATGAGAGGTTCAAGCCTAGGTTTCAACAAAATATGTATGGGAGATATGATTTTATAAATTTTTATCCATGTGTAGACCTAATGGGTTGTTTTTGAACACTGAATATAAATGATATACATACACACACACACACATATATATGTATGTATGCATTTATGTATGTATGTATGTATGTATGCATGTATATGTATTTTAAAATGTAAATGTAAATGTACCATCGGATGCTCTCCTAGAACAATAAATGCAACATATCATTAAAGAAATCTATATCTATGTATATAAATGTGTATTTTTAAATGCAAGTTTTAATGCAAAGAGCATATGGTTTTGTAGTGTTATAGATACACCATATCCATAAATTAATGTAATTGAAATTTTAAAGTCTTCAACACATATAATATGAAATCGATCAAACTATTAAAGTACATGAGAAATAAATAAAAATAGTAAATGCATATGTATGTGTATTTGTAAATGTAAGTTTAAAATAAATAAGAATAATGACAATTATAAAAGAATACAAGGAAAGGCCTCCTCCCTTCTTGGTAGTGATAAACTCCTCCACACACAACCCTTAAAAATTATGAATAGAGGAATATAATCTTTGAAAAACTCAAAGTTGATTCTCTCCTACCTGATTCAATTAGTCATAGGAAGATTTAAGTGATGATCGAAAAAAAATTACATAAACTTTTCTATGATGACTAACCAGCCTAGTACACACTCCTCGCTAACCATTAATTTACATATGGAAATTAAATGTAAATTTACTGCTATTTTTAGTCATGTAAGTGTCCAATAAACCACTTGGTGGTGTTTTCCTTCAAGTTTATTTACTTGAATGAAGAGAAAAAGTCTTTTGATTACAATTAGAGAATACATTTGAGGCCTTGGTTGTGTAACTGGTGGACCATAGTCAAATTTAACTCTTGTTACAAAGTTTGGGAGTTAAAACGTTAAGTAGATTTGATTTGTGATAGACACATTTGGACGGTAGTAATAATAACTTGCAATCTATCAAGACTTGATTACCTTATAACCTGTGAAATTCTAGCGATGAAATGATAGATTAATCATAATGTCACCTTAGGATCACATCACCATGAAAGAACTTCATCCAACATCCTTATGAGTGTAGGTACCACCAAATAGGTATTTGTCAGATCTGTCTTCCTCGAGTGAGGGAAATTCAGATTGAGAAGAGGAAAGTGAGACATGTAGTATGTGTAAAAGAGGGAGATCAACCAGAGGTCAAAAGATTAGAAGAAAATTTTGTAAACGCATGGAATTTTTTCTTGCTGAAGGGGGGTCATGTTCTTATAATGATGAGAGAATAGGCGACGTCGAGGTGCCCTTGAGGTACAAACATCTACAGAAACAATGGGTACCCAAGGAACTTCCTCCAATAAACACTAATTTTTGTGTCAACGAGAGGATATATCACATAGCATCATTGTCATTACATGGTTTGGGCCTATTTTGCATGGACGACATAAAGGTATGTTATGACAAAGTTACTGAATTGATGGAGTATTTTGGACCTTGTTACAATTACAAAGATTGGATGCAACTGGTTTGATATACACAAAGTATGCATAGGTATGCATTGTCAACAAATTATATACAGCTAAAAGATAAGGATCAAAATAAAGGAGTGGCTATGTACATTGATGGAAGGCCAAAAGCATCATGGAATATTGCAGGGTTTATAAATAGTACATGACCTCAGTCAACAAATAAGCAACCTAATTGCATATTTGAGGCATGCGAGGGAAATCGTGTATTTGTATGTGCGATAAAATCAATAACTAGAGGGGAAGAGTTGCTAATCGATTACAATTTGAATCGCTTAGTTACAAACATAGTTACTATGGGGGTGGTACGTACTATGTACCATTTTACCCAACCTCCAATTAATGACTCCAATATTCCATTTTATTCTTATGTTTTTTTCAAAAGTCTATTGGTTTCATTTCGGTAATGATATTTTATATTTAATTTTTGTCATAGCGGTACATTGATCATACAGAGAAGGCTTCGGCCCAGAGCATAGATCATGATTTATCTTCAGGCGCTTCTACCCAAAAATTTTACCTTATTGTAATTGTACAAATTAGATATGAGCAACATGTTTTATTATTATGTTGTTTTGATAAGTTTATTGGGTTAATTTCAATAATGTTTTTAATATTCTTGTTGCAGTTTACTGATCGAGGAAAGGCACCAGTAGTAGATGAGAGCATCCATAGGGAGGTGAAGTCAATATTATGTGATGATGACATCGCTTATTCAACAAACCCTCTCGATATGATAAGGAAGACCCAAAAAAAATGCAATGAAGAAATTCTTAAGTTGTTATTCATAGTGCCTCAAACAAATGAGATAAGAGAGAGGGTTAAAATATTGACTGAGAGATCACAAAACTTCCAAGTAAGATGTCATGAGGTCTTTAATTATAACATAAGTTCATTCATGGTTTTATATTTTGTACTCTTTTATGTCATGAACTAAAATATGTGTTGTTTTTACATGATTTTTTGCGTCCTCATGATGCTCCTGGCCATGATCAGGGTATTGCAAGTGTTGCCCGAGGAGTAGGGGTTGGTACAAGTGTCCATCTTGATCTTCCTATGCATGCATCACATCATCTGACCCCATCATGCATGCCTATATTGTCATCTGCAATGTCATAAACACATACCATGCAGGCATCCATTAGTGCACCCTCTGGCAACAAACACATGCCAGAACATGCATCAGGACATGTACCCAGGGATGCAGAGGCTACTAGTACTGGTGATATTTTAGCACCATTTCCTGGATCTTCCCGTATTACTAGTATGGGAACATTGCCGATCACATTTTTGGTGACCGAGGATTTCATTCCCATAAAGATAGAGAAGGTCCCAGGTACTTTAAAATGTTTTAATTATTATTATATATAATCCAATTGAAATTTACTTATTAATCGCTCTTTTTAGACTATTGATCCCATGATCATTTTGTAGGAAATGATGTTTTTTATAAACATCTAAGTGATATTACATTGGAGCTCTTCGGGCCCACCATACGTACATAGTGGAATGCCCAAAATTAAGATTTAAAAGATGAGCTCATTAACCATTTAGTTGTGCTCTTCGGCGATAAAACATTCAACCGAACCAAGGTCCTTAAGAAAGTTGGTACCTATCTAAAGTATGTGAGGGACCAATATAGGTCATATTTATAGAAGAACAAAAAGTACGAGTGTCCCCCCATGATTTCAGAGAGGGACTAGGAGGACCTGGTGTTGGATGGAAAGGAGAAGGCTAAAAAGAAAAAAGGATAGACACCACCGGGCCAAGGAAGGTATGTGATACTATCAACAATGTAATTATATACTGATTACTCTTTCTTTTTACATAATCTAACATATTTCAAACTTTTCATAGGATTTCCAACACATCGAAGGCAACAAAGGCAAGACTAGAAAAAAACGGGCAGCACAAACTTTGCTTTGGTGGTTATATGAAATTAGCCACACGAATTGTAAGTATCAATAAATGAAATATTGTATCCAAATAATAAATTGAAAACAATTTTGGTTTTATCACACCATAGAAGAAAAATTCATGATCTTATGCAAAAATGTAGGGCTCTGAATTCAACAGAGTTCCCACAGAAGATGACCTGAATATTGCCTTCCAACAAGGCTATGGAGCTGTGGCTGAACGCCTAAGAATCTTGACTGGGAAAACACAATCTTCCACTGCATTTGACACAGGTAAATAAACTCAATAAAGTTTATTTAAAACTGAATACTTGTGAAATCTATTCAATATTAATTTCCACCATAAAGTAATTACATGCCTTTTTGTTTTAAACATCCAAGCAATGATAATACTGCACATTTCATTGGAATGCATCCTGATAAGGGTGGAGCACAACCTGTAGATGAAGGTCATGGTGTGCATCCTAGTACTTTAGAGCATGTAGAGCATGATCAACATGTTGAGCATGATTAGGCTAGAGAATATCAGGAACATGATGTGGCCCCATTAGGTAAAGACGACCACTCTAAAGTTCTTTTAAACATATTTAATTGCAATTGGTGTATTAATTAATGTAACCTTTCATGTTTCAACTTTAGAGCATGTAGAGCATGATCAACGTGTTGAGCATGATCAGGCTAGAGAAGATTAGGAACATGATGTGGCCCCATCAGGTAAAGAGGACCACTCTCATGTTCTCTTAAACATATTTAATTTCAATTGGTGTATTAATTAATGCAACCTTTTGTGTTTCAACTGCAGATCAAAATTTAGAGGGTGTTCAACATGTTGAGCAAGAGTGTATAACAGAATTTTAGGAACATGATGTGGACCCATCAGGTAAAGAGAGCCACTCTAATGTTCTTTTAATTAATGAAATACTTGTAGCAATAATAATAAAACATATCAGTTTAACATTTATTTGTTATTGCAGCAGACCCCCCTTGCAGCGGTGTCCACGTCATGAGCAGACGACTAGTAATACATTAAGATCACGAGTAGAGGGAAAAACAACTAAAGAGGGGATACATGATTTAGAAAACAATACTCCACTTCAGATTTTTTTAGCTTTAAAAAAGAAATAGAAAAAAAAAGTGATTGTAATCATATCATGACAACCATATTTTTGATAATATGTAAAAACTGAAAGAATGAATATTATATGTTAATGAATGAATGTGAATATGTTAATTAATGAATGTTATATGTTAATGAATGGATGTTATATGTTATTAATGGATGAATGAATGTTATATGTTAGTAATGTATGAATGAATGAATGTTATATGTTATTAATGGATGAATGAATGAATGTTATATGTTATTAATGGATGAATGAATGATTAATGTTATATGATTGGGTATGGGGAATTGAGAGTGATGTGAGGGGGGGGGGAGGGGCCAAATGAGCTTCCACCATCACGTGGTTGGCCCTGTTAAGTAGAGAATATTAAACTATTCTCGAAACAAAGAGAAGCTCAATAAGGTAATGCACTTTTCAATATAAGAAATGCATCATTTGAAGCATCAAACCAATATGCAAAGATGAAAGAAAGTGCTAACTTTTCACTATGGTGGCAGAAAAATGATTCTTTATACCTGACTCCATGCTCTGCATCATAATTTGAAGTTGTTTCCATTCCAATGTTCTGAGTTTAGTTTGTTTGTATGGCTTTGTATGAATACCACATTGTGTTGTGTGTGGATTTGGTTTCAAAGCTCTATTTCTTCTATTTTTAGTGGTGATATAACTCTAAAATTTGACTTTTGTGCATAACAAGTTAGTGGAAAATTTGATAGCTCTGAAGGGTTTAGAGGCTCAATTGAGATAGATACACAGATATTTGGATCTTGTTGTTGATGGGAGGCTTCCACTTAACCATGAAATTTTGTACCATCTGTAGGTATGCAAAAGTTTCTCTACTTACATTCATTCTTGATCATAAATGTTTTAAATGATATTAATGCTTCAAACTTAAGATTCATTTCATTGTTATAATGATAAAAATGTTATACTTTTCTATAAATTCAAGCATTATCTTGCCCCCTACCCTTTTCTCTCTCCCCCCTCCTTTTAATAATTTTCTTTGTCATAAAAGATTCAAATTTCTGTCTCATTTACACAAATTTATCTGAAGCGTTAGGAGTGAATAAAGATATGTAAAAGATGATGGATTATGTCTAAACAAAAACTTTCCATCTTATAGCTAATTAAATCCTTAATATTTGAATAGTTTAGAGATCGAATAATTCTTCTATATGCATGTGTAGCAATAAGGGAGCCTATGTGAAGATTGAAATTTAAAACATAACTTTGGTTTTTTCCTTAGGCAGTGAAATGATATTTTGAGTAATACAAACCTACACACACATTGATATTTTTTGGCATTGCATTGAGGAAATTTTTTTCTCTTATACCTACCCTCGGCTAGACATGGAGGTATATAATATTGGTTTCTGGGTTTATTCTGTAAGTAGTTAATTTCACAGAGGAAGACTAAAATCTTCTTAATGCCCTATCAGGTGTGAAAGCATATGAATCACTTGCTGAAGGCACCATTTTGTATGTTAGAGTAAAGGTTTTAATTTAATTATGTTGATTAAATTACCTTTATTCCTCTCTTAAGATTTCACTTTAGTTTGCATTTTGTGACATTTAATAATTATATTAATTATTAAATGTCTACCTAGTAGGGTTTCTTTTAGGGTTGCACAATATCCTTTTATAAGGATTCATCATTGTAATTTATCTCTCTCTCGGATGAATACATTTTTCACCTTTCAGAGCACCCTTGCTTGTTTGTCTCCATCTCTTCTTTCTGTGACAGGTTATTTGCATGCAGGTGATCTTCGGGGTTTGTGAAGTTGGCTTTATCAACTTCTACATGGTATCAGAGCTCCAGACCCGCTGCTTCCTATTTGATTTCTGAAGAATTTGGAGCTTCGAGGGTTTGATAGGGCTTTCAGAAGTTCTTCAGCTAATTTGAGAGGGTCTTGGTGCAGTTTTCAGATTTGGTTTCCATGCCCAACGATTTTTTTTGTTTCTTTTTTTTAGCATTTTTTACAAGTGCATGCATCAGATCTAGCATTTTTTTTAGTGGATCTGGGTAACTCCATTTTTTTGGTGCATTTTGGGCCCAAACGAACCTCATGGTTGGATTCAGAGCGGCCAAAAACCCATATTTTCATATATGGCTCGACCTATTTGGGCATAGTTGATCTGGGAGGCAAAAATTTTTTGCCCAGGGGCCGTACGACCCCCAGGCACGATTTTCGAGGTCGAAAATTCAAAAAAAAATAAAAAAAATTAAAAAAACAAATTTTTTTTTTAAAAAACTGGCGCTGCCAGTTTAAAACGTAGTGCCGCCACCACCCGGCCAAGCGGCCACCACTTCCAGCAGCCGGGCCGCCACCTCCGCCAGCGGGCCTCCCAGCCGCCGCCGGCGACCGCCCGCCGAGCTCCGCCCACTGTGCCTCCAGCGCACCACCTCCACGCCACCTCCATGCTACCTCCACCAGTGCGCCACCCACGCCCAGCCCCTGGTCGCCCAGCGGACCAGGGGCCAGATTTTTTAGCCCCCAGGGCTTCTGAAGGACCTTATTGTGCTTTTTCGAGCTCTTTCAGTAAATCGGGTGTAAAATGGGCGTATGATCTCCGTTTTTTTCAAAAAAGATACCGTTGGAAAGCTGATTCCGGCACTGATCTGATGGTGTAGGTCTGATTTTCAGTTTTTTCTGTTTTGATGATTTTTTTCTCAGTCAAAGTCAGAACAAACTTTTTGCACTCCCGGAGCCATATCTTTTGCATACGGACTCCGTTTTTAGCAAACAAATAGGCGTTGGAAAGGGGTTTCTGTGTTCTTTCCAGATCTGTCATTTATTTTTCCAGAATATACACCAGGTACCTTTTATTTAGTATTTTGTGTTTTCACACATCTGTTAGTTACTTGGATGTTTCAGCACTTGGAAATGATTTGTTTGCATGGGATGGCATATGTTGATCTGATTTATCAGTATTGGGGTCAGTTAGTCTCAGATTTTTAATTTGAAGAGTTATCATGGGTTTTTCTACTCACCCTTCAGTTGTATTTCTGGAACGAGGTAATTATGAGTCATGGGCAAAGGGTATACTTACACATTGTAGGTGGCTAAATTTGTTGCCTTATTTGTATGATCTCATACCTGAACCAGCAACTTCAGAGGGAAAACTAGCTTGGGATATCATTAGAAATCACATAGTAGGAGTTATTTTGTCTAGTGTTGATTTTGACACTATGTGGGCTATATCGGGCATTGATTGTCCTCACTCACTTTGGACACATCTTTGGGAGATCTATGGAGACCCCAGTCCTTCTCCATTCCCAGAGGATCCTACTTCAGATTGTCTTGTACCCATTGGTTGGAGAGAGAACACACCTTTTGATCATGATACTTTAAAGGAACTTCAGTATTTAGACACCCTTCTATATTCTGATGAATCAAAGGATTGTCTCACAATTCCTACTCTTCAGACTGAGATTATACATGTATCAAAATCATCTCCTATTCTTCCTGATCAATTTGATATTGCCTCTTCTTTGGCTCCTATTGATTCAGCTAAGCAGGACATCATACATCTTTCAGACATGGCTACTTGGGATTCTTATCTTGTAGGCATTTCGTCTTTGTTTTTAGAGTCCTATATTGCAGATCTGGAGGATTACTTTGAGGATTTTCAGCTCCTCTTTGTTGACAGCCATATTCTAGCTGTTAACCCACCATCATCCGTGCATTCAGAGGTTGCAGTTTTTGAGTCTTTAGTTCAGTTTGGATTTGACATCTTTTGTTTCAGTTCAGACAGAGAGATTCTTCAGCATCCTATCCTGGAACACATCTTGAGACATCTTGGTTCTTCTCTTTTCACAGGGTTTCTTCGACATTGTCCTTTGGATACGTTTCTTCCCAAGGGGAGGAATATTATATGCCACTTCAGGATCTCTTTCTAGATTCTACCTCAGGCATCCATATGTGTGACAGGAGTTTCTTCATTGTGGGGGGGCCTTCTAGTCTCTTTATTTTTCTCCTATGGAGACCATTGTACATGTACTTATATGATAGAAGCTGTCTATGGGGGGTCCTATGTTATCCACCTTCTATCCTTCTGTTATTAGTGCATTTATTTCTTTCATCTCTTTTTGGAATAGAGTTTTTCCCATGAGGTTTTCTCTATTTCTCCACTTTACAGAGATTTGGTTGTAATTGGGTACCTGATCTGGCCTTGTTGCCGGGACCCAAGTTTACTTTCTTGCATTGTAGTTACCTTTGCTTTCTTGCACATGTTTGTAACTGCACTTTTTCTCATCTTAAGGGGGGGTGTTAGAGTAAAGGTTTTAATTTAATTATGACTGATTAAATTACCTTTATTCCTCTCTTAAGATTTCACTTTGGATTTGCATTTTGTGACATTTAATAATTATATTAATTATTAAATGTCTACCTAATATAGGAGGTTTCTTTTAGGGTTGCACAATATCCTTTTATAAGGATTCATCATTGTAATTTATCTCTCTCTCGAGGATAGATACATTTTTTCCTTCGAGCACCCTTGCTTGTTTGTCTCCATCTCTTGCTGCATGATAGGTTATTTGCATGCAGGTGATCTTCGGGGTTTGTGAAGTTGGCTTTATCAACTTCTACATTGTATTCATCCAAAAACTAGTTTTTTCTTTTTTTTTTTATGTTTCTTGCATGTGTTTTTTTTAGGATCTAGAGATGTAGCTCAACTCTTTCCTTTGCACTTTTCATCTATTTTGATGATTACAGTAGATTGACCTCATAATTTTTCATATATATCTATTTGTAACCTTATTTTCAACCAATCAATTTGCAAACCAGTCACATATTAAGGACCATTTCACTAACTTGTAGTCATCCATTACTTCATATGTTGTAGGTTGTGTCTATGTGCCAATAAATCTTGATGATTGCGAGAACTTTAATCCTACAAGTGTACCAATCTTTCTCAAGTAAAAGTCTTACCTTATTTTATAGTACTTTTCGTGGTTGGTGGGGTGCTTCTTTAGATCTGAGATAGTTGAACCTTGGATTAAAATATGGTATTAGATGGGAAATATAATGATAAAGCTGAGGTCCATTGAACACAAATTACAAACATAATTCATTGGACTATGAATAGTGTTACAATTATAATTATTTCTCCTTTACCTACCTCTGCATTAATGAAAAAGATAGTAGATATTGGAAGTTCATTACATGTCTCATGTATGTGTTAGTATTTTAAATTTGTTTAAGTTGTTCAAGAGCTTGATTAGGTCAAGAATATGTTCTACAAGCTTTGTTCTCTTGACACTGGTCAACATTTTCCCTACACATTTTCTCTTCAACCCAAACGTTTCTTAACTCCTTCCCTTGTTAGCCCTTGGTTGTTCTCAAGTGTAATGATTTTTCTATGCATCTTGTAGTCTGTATGTATGATTAGTCATCTCTTATGAAGCATCATGGATAACCTTTCATGGAATTGTTGTTGTAATTAGACAATTGCCATTGTGAGAATAATAATTTAATTTGTATGTAAGTCTTTTTCATATTATTTGACTTGGTATTGTAAAATTTTCTTTGCAGGATTCTCTAGGGGGGAACAACAGAACTGTGATGATAGGTAGAGTTGCACAACACCATAAATAATTTGACATTATTGAATATATTGCTTATAGAATACTTTGTGTAAGTAAAATGGAATGTGCAATGACAATTGGTCTCGAATTCAAATATGAATATAAGTACATTATACACAAGAAGATGGTATCTATTATATGATTTAAAGAACCCCAAAATAAGAAAATTAATAGGTTCCATTTTTTTACTTGCTCTTAGACACTTGTTTAATCAGTGAGACCCTTAGAATGTCTTATTGATAACCAGCAGTGTTCAAAACTCTTGAAGAGGTCATATTGGTGTGACATTGGATATGTCTTGCCAACAAAAGTCATCAACAAGACATGGACTATTGGAGTGAGTTTTCTATCCTATGCCGATGATTGATCTCTCACTGATGGGTTGGCTTCAGTGGTCATCACCAAGAGTCTTCGCGATGGTACATTTCAACAAATTTTTTTTTTTCAAAATTGCATTGTTTCGTCACAATTTCGACAAATGCCACCAACAAATCACCAAAAAGGTCAGAAAAAGTTGCTATAGCTGTGACAAAAGATTCTTCATAACTCCTTGCCCATTTTGTTGAAATGGAAACAAACTTTTGGTGTTGTTTCGACGTTACTCCTTACCCAGTTCGTTGAAATGGTGACGAACTTCTGGTATTTTTTTGATGCTACTCCTTGCCCATTTCGTTGAAATGGAGATGAACTTCTAGTGTTGTTTCGACGCTACTCCTTGCCCATTTTGTCGAAATGGCGACGAACTTCTGGTGTTGATTCGACGCTTCGTAAGAGCCATTGCAATTGAATTTTGGTTGTAATTCATCAATGGATACACAAAGTTTTTGTCGATATTCTGACAAACATCTGAGTCATTTTATGATGTCGACGACCGATGAATCTGCATCATTATTTTGATGTTTAATTCGTCATCAGAATTTTGACGAAAAAATAGCGATGAATTTTTTTCCTCAATTCGTTGATTTTCTGACAAATGTTTGTCGAACAACCAATGAACGTTCATCAGAAAATGGAGTCAAATTCAATAGTGTGAAGAGAAACCAAGGTCATTCCTAACTATAAAATAAATTGCATGAATATAATTTTTTTATCTTGGTGAAATAATCAAATTGTTGCACCATTTTTGGGTGCATTTTGAGCGTGTCTCATCACAAAACAATTAAATTCTTTAAATTGTTGCACTATTTTGTATGTAGTGGTGAGATATTCAAGTGAAATGCAAATAATTTTTTCTTCTATTTACTTGTATTTTAATGTATGTGTGTAATATTTGAAGTAATTAAATTTCTTAAGCTCCTTCCTCTCTTTTTTTAATCTTTTGTAATTTATTTTAGATGAATTAGTTTCAATTAATTTAAAAAGTGATAAATGTAAAAAATTTCATGTTTAATATAATCACTTTCAAGATGTAAGCATATAATTTTGAGTGCATGTAAGTCCCCATGTGAAAAAAAAAATAAACAACGATCCCTCAATGAACCTAGTGATTCAAGACCTAATGTTCTTGAGCCTTGGGATATATGATTCCTTACTAGATTAGCAACTCTTTCAAGATAGATAGACTTTTTTTTATAACTCTATATGTATGTCGTGTGAGTAATATCCTCATCAACAAAAGTGACATTAGAAGGGAAGTCAATAAAAGGAAATTCAAAAAATTTTATTATTGTATGCTTAATCATAATAATATTCATTTAGAGATATTAGATCTCACTTAAAATCAATTTTTACACAAAAAGAGTACTAGAAGTTTCAAATCTTGGGTTATTATGGAAACATTTTTTATAAGGTAAGCAAGGTTATTATAGAAATGTTAAAATATATCATATTGTATAATAAGTTCACCTTTCATATGCATGTTTCATAATTTTAAAGAATGTTGAGTAAAAGGTTGGTTCCCAAAATGTTAATTGAATTTGGATTATTAAAAGGGAGTAGAATTCATCAAAATTTGGATCATAATGAGATTAGTTGTGTAACTCTCCTAGTAAAAATGAATTTGGTGACAAGAAAGTTAATTTATCTCTTGGAAGTATACAAATGCAAAATTAATGTTGAAAATACACCTAAAGTAGTAGTCATGAAAGATAAGGTAAGGAAAGTGAAAGTATTGCTATCAAATATTGCTAATATTGATAACTAATTGTTAGATTATTGTGAAAATGTAGGGCTAAGATTTATTGAGACAAATGAATTTCAAAAGATTATATTATAGAGGTACTAAGAAAAGAACAATGTGTTTCAATAGTACTTCTAGATTTGGTCATCATGTGGATGAAGTAATAGAGACTCATCTATCGGAATTAGGGTAGGTTTTGTTCTTTGTATCTAAAAAATTGTGCCTAAAAAGAAAAAATACTTGCAACCTCACTTATTTACAAGAAAAGGGAGATATTTGTAGATTATGTCTACTACAACCTCTGGTAGGTTATTAAATTGTCAATTTTCATAAGGCTTCGCTCTTATTGTTGGACCCACATGAATCTTTTGTTTTAATGTTCAAAGGAATTAGTAGAAATCAACATGTGTTGGAACTGTGCACTTTATCACCTACTCAACCACATCTATTCTCAGTGTGTTTCAAAAAATCACCACATGGTGGCTCTACTTGCCACCCTTCAAGGTCCAAGCCCATAAATTATGAAGGTGCCACATGTCAAGTGAGCACAAACTTGTGCAAGGGTTTTTTGAGTTCAAAAATACTCAAAGGTGTGTTATTGGCATAGGATCAACCATGGGATTTTGTAGGTGGTACAACATGTTAGGGTTAAGAATGATGAAAATATGGTAGATGTTCATCCAGTTCAACATGTAGTTGTAATGGACAGAGTGGGTTTCTAGATGGGGTTGAAAATTGAGGAATCTATGATTTCCCACTCGTGCAGTTGCAACAATCGTGTGATGGCGACTCTCATGGGAAGTGTGAGAATAGAATATTTTTTAGTTGCAACCATCTCATTTGGCAATTTTTTTCTCTATTTATGCTTCTTTTCTCTTAGTTTTACTAATTCCATTCAGATTAATAAAGGACTTAGGAAAAAACTCAGTTTGAAATATTATAACACAATATACCTTAGTATGATATATTCTTGAGAATACGAACTAAATATACAAAAATATGCCTTATTTTCCTTTTCTTGGTGTTTATCTCCATCTATTATTGTTGAGTTTCATATTTTGTGTCTATTTGAAGTGTTAGAAATTATGGGTTGTTCTATTCTAGCTTTTAGAATTTTAGTTATCTTAATACATGCAGAGTTTTGAATCATGTTTAATACACTTCCAAAATTCTAGGGAAATTAGTTTAATTGATATTTTATTATGCTATATTAGGTTTAAAATATTGTAAAAGCTTGGCACATCACCTTAGAATAGCTTATTTTGTGAATTGTTTTTTATTCCTCTTTTCTTTCCCACTTCTAACACAATGAAGAGTCAGATTCTAAAATATTGTATGTTATTATGAAAAGTTCATCTTAGTACCCCATTTGAGATTTTTTTGTAAGTTGTTTTTCTTAAGCACAAACTTTAGAGATCAACAAAAAAAAATTGATACAATTGGTGGGACCGAAATACTTAATTCCAGTGAAGAAGTAGGTTTATGAGCCAGAGACCCATCACTAGATCATCGATAAATTATAATATAGAATTACTCTTAACTCCATTGGTGACTATCAGATGGAAAAGAACAAGAGGAAGTGAAGCAACACAAACACGAGCACAAGCTCAAGCACAATAGGTGAAAAATTTGATGGTTGCTAGAAACTTTATAGTATGGAATAATGGTAGTCAGCTCATTCCTCCAATGCCTCTAGCAGTATGGGATCCCATTTTGCTAATTATTTAAAAGCGCTCCTTATGTTCATGGGAGAAGACTTTCAAAAACTGGTAGAATATCTACAGGATGTCATCAACATGTGCATGGTGCATCATGTGACAAAGAAAAATGTGACACTAAGGCTCTTTGTTGCTTCATTCAAAGGGAAAGCCTTAGACTAGTATATATCACTATCCCCTAATTCATTTGCTACATGGGATCAACTTGGGGATAAATTTCTTGAAATATTCATAAAAAAAAATGTGATCGATCTTCCTTACTCTAGTAGATCATAACCATTAAAAGGGATCCTTAGGAAGCTGTTATTGATTTCAACACCAAGCTTCACAAAAATTAGCAAAGAATCTCCTTAACAACCATGTTGTGCATGTTTTGTACACATGCCCTGCCAAAGGTAGCGACCCCCTCTTTTTGCCCAGGTCAGGTCATTTTTACTTTGTCTCATTTTGTGCCCCCCGTTTCCAAGTCTAGGTCAGCCATGAACCTTAAAATGATCAAAGTACCTTTTGCTAGGTTCACTTATTTAAGTTTCATCCAGTCTTTTTCCCCTGTGGGCTTAGCATTGCGGGTTTCCCCTTGGTCTTTGCTTTGGCATCCGTTGACCCTTGTGGACCTGCATCTGTAGGTCTCCTCCTATCATTTTTTGTTCCAGTTTGTCAATCACCTGTAGCTGGGTCCCTGCATCCTCCTGAAAAGTGAACCTCATGCCTGTTTTTTCCATTGCATCCTTCATGCTCCGCAGACCCGCAGTTGCGAGTCGCTCTACGCAAGTCTCCATCCCTGTTCCACTGCTCTGGTAGCGACTTCCCCCTAACTTCTGCCCACATGGTGGGGTCTGCATTTGGTCTTGTCATCCCCATCCTAGTTCTTTCAATGTTCCCTTAATGATGAATTAATCACTCAATGACATCCCATCCTTTCTTGTCATTGGCCTACATGAAATGCTTATGTGATGCTCCTGTGAGAAAAGAAGGTTAGAAATATGGAAAAGTTGTTGGATAATAGTTCATGATTCCAAATAACGAGGAAAAAGTTTGCATGCAGGGTCAAGGGGGGAGCTCATACGCTGAGTCTAAAGCGGTGCAACGTACTAAAGCATTTCATTCAAGCTGCCTTCCCCTATTGGAGGATCACCCATGTGGGGCCCGTATTGCAGATCTCCATCTGTATCTAACTATTTTTGTGGCCGAATTCTTCAAACGACTTCCCACATGTCAACACCCACATGAAAGACATTCTCGTGGATTCTGCATACCATCTAGCCTAACATCTCCCACCAGTAGACATTGTTCATACAGAGTTTGCCATGCAGACCTCCATCTCAGTTGTCCCCTTTTAGTATGCATCTTCACTGACTTCCAAAGGCCATTATGGGAACTAGCATAGTCATTAAAACCAAATCTTCAAGTCATAAAATAAGGCTCGAATGGGGGGCTTGTATCAGATCATATATAATTAGTGGAGTGAGTGACTATAGGCCATGCAAGATGAATGAAGAAGGATCATGAAGCATGTAAAGCTAGCAATTATGTGAAGGTAAAGTACACCAAAGATTGATATATTGCATATTTTATAAGAATGCATCCTGAGAATGCTAAGGTGGGTATATTTAAGTGGGGTGGTGCTCATAATTCATTGTTTGAAGAGCATGGTGATCACGGCCTGCTCTCAGGTAGGTTTTGCATCACACAACATCATCTATCCTCCATCATTGTTCACATCCTTCCCATCACAAGTCCCTGAGGAAATCATACGTGCGGTACCTACTATGTGGATCACCACTCATCCTTTGTCATTTTCATTGTAGCCTTTCCCTAAGGTAGTCCCTTAGCCTTTACTTTTGTGTCTCTCGTAGCTAACCCATCTGCACCAGCATATTGAGGCATAGTCAGAGTAACTTCATGTGACAAGGTTGGATGGTGGATTATCTTAAATGTGAATCCCATCCATTCTTGCCTGAGCCCCTCTAGTGGCTCTCATCATTGTAGGACCTGCACTTCCTATGGCCGCTTCATGAGCCCACAATGGACTTCACAACCATAGAACCCGCAACATGGGGCTCCACTCATTGTGCACTACTTTCTACATGGCATCTGCTAGCATAAGGTCCACATATACCAACAATGGTAGTTTTGATCGAAGGGTTCCTAACAAAGCTAATACAATCATAGGGGGGGAGATCCATCTAAGAAACGCTTAACATAATAATGGATTGCATTCACTTTGGGTTACGGTGCCCAGATAGTGCGTGGGGGTGTCATAGGGTGGCGATATTGTTACTGTGAAGTTGGGCTCATGATATGTTAAATGAACAAGAATCATGTGGGGGAGGGGCTGATAAGAAATACAAGGCTGCTAAGGTGACCTGATGTTGGATCTTAGATTTGAATAGCGAGATGTATTATGTGCCACCTTCAAGTATTAAATGAAATGTGCTGATGAGAATGTAGGAGGGGTAGCGAGTGAATGGGACTGATGCCATCTTAGCTGCCCTATATCATGTTGCAAAGAATTTCATGCAGGTTTCCATCTACTGCGCACCATCACCTCAACAATCTTTTCACCTAGCACTCCACCCTCCTGTGCCCGCAAACTTTCAACTTCCAAAGTCCACTCACTCCCTCGCCATTTAGGTGGCATCCCATAAGAATTATTTGCAGTCTTTCTACTATGTGAGCTATTCTAGAACGGATGTCGTCACTTGATCCCAATATACACATGATTGTTTGGTCTTATTATGATTGTGTCATGCATGAAAAGGAAATTTTCATCAATGGGCATTAAAATATCGATCGCATAGGCGCAGTGGCATAGCCAGCCATCTTTGTGAGCATTGAAGGAAAATTTGAGGGTACTAAACCATCTTGCATTTTGTGTAAAGCTACACCATTTTCTTTATGCCCACACATCCGTGTACCATCCATAGAATCAAGTTAATGTAGAAGCATCCATTGAATTTGAAGCATCCACTTACAAATAACGAGGGGTTCACTATCAGAATAAGGGCATTTATGAATCCAAAACTATTAAAAGCATGGAATTACCTTGAACACTAGGATCAGGTCGACATCACGCATGATGTTATTTATCAAATGATTACACAGAAAACCATGGTCAACTTTGGTGCTCCCAAATGAGAATAGATGGGCGTGCGACGGTCATCTTCAGGCTATTGAGTTTCGTTGGCTAGCGAAAACAATCATGCAAGTCTCCATTAGTGCTAGGTCATCTTCAACAGCGGCCTGGCTGCATCCCCCCATCCCCTCACCTACACCTTACTTGAGGGATGGTAGTTATGCAGATACTATCGCTACCTCAGACGTCTCACACGGGTAGATTTTACCTACGTGGGATTTGCCACCTCGATGGTTGCTTGCCTTCACCGCCCAATGACATCATTATTCAATGCAAGGTCTGCACTCTTTTGCGGCCATATCATGCACCTTTGATGGCTATGCCACCCCAAACTCCATCACCTACCGATAATCTACCATGTAAATTCTGACACCAGTGGTGTTTCCTCGCTCCTTGTTGACAATGATGACACTCTTATCACCCCCCCTCCCGCCTTCATTCACTCGCCAGCAACCTTTTTTCCAGCAGGACCTCAAGAGCCATTCCCTGCAATTTGTGCCTTCATCAGCTTGAAGTTTGTCATTCATGATGGTCTCAAGAGTGCAGGGCTTGATGATGCGGGCATCATTGATCACCAAGAAACAAGATCATGCTATATTTAATATCATCGTGTGATGTAAATGTGAGGACGTGTTATGAAGGATCTTTGAACGTAGCCTATGCCTCATATTTTTTGTGTTAATTTCTGTAGGGGGAAACTGGATGGGTGAAAGTGTATCACTCTCCAATGTACAAGTTTCCAGCACCTATTGATATTGATCAATATTACTACGAAAAATGGCCTGTAGAAACCAAACATCTAGAATATATGTATCAAACGTCACTTATTATAAAATCACGGGAACTTATATGAAAATTCCAGTTATATGGCTTGTAGCAATGATGTGTCATGTACTAATCTAAAGTTCATAAATGTTCAACTCTAGCTCATGGATACACATGAGGAAGACCCTTTCTGTTGAAGTAGCTGTAGAGACCAGTAGTTTGTCGTTGAGTGCATGGAATTTCTCATAGGCAATGAAATAACTCAAACTCCTTGATGTGACTCAAAAGGGGAAGGTATTTTATTAATGATTGAATTAGGCTATTTTTTGGTAAGCCTAATTGATTTTATCTCTCATTTGAGGTTTATCGCTCGAGGCAGCCAGCATAGGAGGCCCATCATAATCAACGTATGGAAGCATACCTGGCAGAATAAGGGTAGAGGATGTTGTATCCTAAAGGGTTCACATATAAAAAGATGCAAATGAAGGTCTAAAGAGACCGAGTAAGGATCTTCTTGGTCATAAACAAGTGTCAAAGGAGGGCCGATTTCCATGAGAACTCAAACAACCTGCGTTAAGGAGGTCAGTGGCACGAAGTAAAAGGGGGGATGTTGGCTAAAATCAGAAGATGAAAGGGGAGCTACATACCATCTAAAGTATGCAAAGGAACGATAATCAAAGGTCACTTATGGGACCAAGCCAAGGAGGACCTCAATTCACAAGAAATGCATTTAAAATTCATCAAGGATGACTGACAAGTCAATGATATCATGCCAAGAAGAGA
>VDFB02075321.1:100216580-100231534 GCA_007258455.2 Sequoia sempervirens | reverse complement strand
AAAATATATAAAGGCCTCTTCCATGTACATCCAAAATAGATATCCCCAAGGTACAATGCATAACATGGTCACCCTATCCTATGCTCACCCTCTTTGGCTGGGCTAGTCTCCTTGTTGGTGGTGGTGGAGGCGGTGTACCCTCAAAAGGATGTGGCTCCATACCCACTATTGGCCTTAATCTCACTGATCTTGAACTATGTGAGCTACTACTCACTATAAAGCTATGAGATCTTTGCATTGTTGGCACTACTTACTTGTAACATCCCTCCTCTTAGTACTCAAGTAAACTCAAGAATTTACTACAAGGTACAAATAAACTTAGTAACCATGAGAGAGATTTTATTTTATTTTATTTAAACATTTGCATAAGCTCAAGAAATAAAATAAAAATTTACATGATAATCTCTAACTTGAAATTATATGTAATCATAGCTAGAATCAAAGAGAAGTCCTTACACTTTTCCTTTGGATCACATTAAATACAAATTGCAAAAGAATAGTTTTACCTCATAAGTTTGACTATCATAAGCCATAACATGGAGATCACTACATCTGGAATGTGGTTAACTATCTTCACAAGCCTTGGTCAGCCTTCTGCTACAGAGGGAGAGCATCATCTAAGTGCTTTTCCTCCAATCGCAGACTCAAGTCCCCCTACACACTTCCTAACTGGAAGTGCCCCGACTCTTCATGAAGGGTATAGATATAAGGAACTACCAAGTTTCTCCATCTGATTCCTAGTGATGTGTCCTACAAAACTCAATCAACCATACAACTCTAGATCCCTTCTAGCTAAGTATGATCATTCTGATGGGTCATGCCATCTAGACACACACCTCTGACTCATCATAGAACTATCACAATTTGCAGTTTTACTTACTCTATTGGTACTCTAGACACAAACTAGCCTGTATAGAAAATACATTCTAGCCAATCTAACTTAGAACTAATCCTTAATCTAGGATATACATGTAATGTAAATATTTAGGTATTTCAACCTTTTAAAAGTCCCTTATTGCATTCTTGCAATATCTAGGATTTATGACTTCCTATCATTTACTCTCAAGATTCAATACCCAACATCTTTGATGCATTAATTCAAGTTTTGACATTATAATAGAATCTCTTAAGGTGTTATAAAGACTTCCTGTCATGTTCTATGGTTTTCTCAACCTTTTGCTGTCAATCAATATAGATATATGTACAATGTCATATCCGACATAAGAGTTATATATTTCCTATATCCTCCTTGTTCCAATACTAGGGTTTAGCTTCTCTAACCTAATACATGGAAGTATCAACATTCTTGTCATTCCAAAGGAAATAACATAAGTGTAACAGATCATAAGAATAAAATGCTTCTAGTCTTTCCTAGACTACTTGGCATGGTTTTTATTCACCTTTTAACATACTTGAATAAACATAGTATTCATGGTATTCCTTTACCAATATAATATCTAAAAGAATACTATCATTTCATATCAATAGTATTGATCTAAGTCAATCTTCCAACATAAGTTAGGTTTTAATATCTTATACCACATGTGTGAAGTATGGCCATTCGTAAAGAGATGGCTTCCAATTATGGTGAAATATAAGAGTTTCATACTATCCATCCTCGTAAGTATATAATTACCTAGGAAAAATAGTTCCACCAATAAACTAGGTAGGCACTTAGTGTCACCTAGAAGACAATACAACTTTCCTCTTATCTATTTTCTCCTTCTTCAACAAGGGGTCAACATATCTTCTAAATACATAAGATGCGACTTAGTTATCATAATAACTATAATTAAAAGTTAAGCTCAATTGTAGGGAATTTGTGACTCCACATCACCTTATTCCACTTTATAATCATTTCATATGTAAGTCATACCATATTCACCACCCTAGATCTATCCATGGTTCTCAAATCCAATTTAACTATCCTATAGAATAAAATCATATTCTTGATACTATCTGGGCATTCCTTGCCTTAACTAAATAGAATGGTTTCATAATAGTTGATAGCTCAAATTACCCTTATGAGCTTTTTTAAACAAGTCAGACCAAATACAGGTTAAGAACAATCACAAGAATAAGGCCTTCAAATAAACCTTATGAACTATTCTTCCAACTTTATATTTGCATTCTTTACTAGTTTAGTCCAAAAGATTTAGCGTGAGTAACAAGTTCCAGGGTTTCACCACACAATGCAATTCATGTTCACTCTTTCTATGAGTAAATGGTTGGGATTCAACAACTTGGATAGTTTAGAGTTGAGCAAGATTAAAGAACTCGTGACTATTTAGAAAACCCCGGGGTAGAGTACTCAGTTTCCAAAAATCCAAAGCCCTATAGCTCGAGGAAGCATATGAAACATTCTTTGATGAATGCAGTAGCTGACATGGTCTGCATTAAGCAATACTTAATTTCTTGCTTCAATAGTTCTATTGTAATGTACTTCTCACATAACACCCTCAAGATTATCGGTCAAGATTCTACCATTGTTTACATCTGTTGGATGTCCACTATGACTTACCAAAAATTTTCATGATAGAAAGGAAGATTGTAAATGAAATAGTAGCTCGTTCAAGCTTAAATTCAGTCATTTACTGGACTGCAAGGTTCACTCGCCAGTATAGATAGAAGTTTGCTACCTAAAAGCCTTATTAAAAAAGAAGGTATTCATCTTACTGGCTATCATACATCATTCAATGATTTTAAAGAAACACAGCCCAAGTTCGATTACCTAAGGCAAGAAATCTCCATGGATGCAACTGGTTCAAGTCTCATGGGATGACTGCCTCTAGCTAAAGTCAATTTCTGTTTATAACTCTTAGCTCCTCAGGCTTAAATACCTATCGTGCTCTTGAATACATAGATTGCTTGAATTTGTTCCTCTTGTGGAGTTCTCACCTGTCTAATAATGGTGATTTTTCTTCTTGAGCACATTCGTTCACATGTGAAGATACTCTCCAATCCAGCCTCCATTTTCCTACTCTAAATGTCTTTCCCTATGCAAAACTAACAAACTCCCTCCGTACGCACCCACCCATATGAATGATATTTGGGGACTGCAATGAATGCATGATATGTACAAAATGGATTTATTCTAGATGCTTTCAAAACTTTGAAGCAAATGACATCCCATCTTCCTACGCTAAAATGGGAGCTCAAAGAAACATGGTCCTCCCTTGTGTCCATTATAGGATATCTTTTAAAATGACTGATGCCTCCACTCTTGTATAACTGATTCTTGCTCTCCTGCAACGGTTTCTTTCATTTTTCTTTTTATTCTCTTTTCGTTCTTCAAGGTAACTAAGGGCTACCCCCGGCGATTTTGCAACTATCCTCTAATATCTTAATCTTCATCCTATAAGTCAGTTCTAATTACGGTTTTGTTTTACTAGTATCTCCACCATGCTGTAGATACATAGGAAAAATCTTTTTCTTAAAGTGAGTTTTGCTCACAAGCAAGGAGTGGAGTAGTTGGTCCTTTTGACCACTCCCATAATCCTCCATTTTCTCCTAATAGGAATAAAATATTCTTATAATAATGGTTGTTTAAAAGCCATTCAAAACACCCGTACCGCCACTTGAGTGGCTTAATTAATACATTTACAAGTTTATCCAATCAGCCACAAGGTTTTAAATTAGAATTTAAATATATGCATTATAACCATTTTGAAAATGTGGCTTGATAAATATTATTGCCACTATCATGATTATGCTAATTTTCCCAAAAAGATAGAGAATATCATACATATTTTATTTGTTTATTTATTGTTATTAATATTATATATAAGATGTATTCATCTTGATCTTATATGTATAATATATAAGATAATTGTTGATTCGATATCACTGCAATGACTTATCACATCGAAAACAAGGCTAACAATCAATTACTATCGACAAGCTTCTAAACATGTTAAACAACATTAACTTGACTTTAAATGACATCAACAACTTATCGAGTCGAGAAATAAACGTAGATCAAAAGGGTCGAGTATCACTTACCCTGCTCAACTAGGTTCACCATTTTTGCATCAACACAATACCTAAGATGGTGATAGCCTGTTCTATTCCTTGTATCTATAACCTTCTCTTTGATGATGCTCTCCCTCCCTTTCTTGGAGGGTGGAAACCTATTTCCTGAATGCAATCTTGCAAACACTAACTTGAGATTAATGTATCAATAATCATTTCATAATCCTTATGAAATCATCACATCTTAAAAACTTTTAAACACATGTCAATTTTGAGTCAAATAAACATAAATCATAAAAACATTGATTTTTCTAGACATTTTTCCTAAACATCAAATCATTGAATCATGTGTACTTTACTATTTGCTTCAAAAGTACAAAGTAAAACATAGTTAAAGTTAGGGATGTAACACTACTCATATAAAGTATGGTAATGTCACATCTATTGTATCAAACATGTCAGATCTAATAGTATCTTGTGTAGACACGTAAAGTATATTGATTGACATTATGCATCTGATCCTGATTACTAACATCGTTTCTTCCTGAATCATCCCTTGGTCTAACCATTTAATCAAATTCCCCTATCTGATTAAATTCATCAATACTCCTCTCTTAATTAAATAAATCATTTTATCTAATCAAGTCATCTCTTTTGTTAATGAAATCAATCCATTTGATCTAATTATCCCTATTTAATTAAATAATCAGTTATTTGATTTTTTTTTTTATTCAAGGGGTAAACGCTTTTGATTGGAGCTATGAACCGGATACAACCAATCAACAATACCACCCCAACGGGGTTTGAACCTTGGTGGCAAGAACAACAATGCCACCTATAAACCATCACACCATGCCAATACCGGCAATAATCAGTTATTTGATTAAATCTCTAAAAGTCTATTCATTAAATTAAATAAATTAACACCTTATTTGATTTAATCTAACACCATCTCTTTTAATTAAATAAATCAAAATCCTTATTTAATTAATCTCTTGTCATATTCCTCTCTTCTTTGATTTAAATAAATCCATAAATTTGAGTCAAATAGGTCACATCATCTAATCTCTCTCATTAAATTAATTAACCCTTGATTAATTTAATCTCATCCCATGTCACATCCTCTAGATAATGCAAGATGCACATGAAAATAGATTTAATTCATTTATTAAATCTCTATTTTCCTCACAAGCCATCTTTTCGAATATTCTTTCAATTTGAATTCAAAAATTCCAAGTCAACATGTACATCCAACAAGGAAATAAATTCATCTTACATGTCCTTTGCCATGAGCCAAGTGACATTTATTGCATTTTCCCTTCCCTCTTACATGTCATTTCAACAAATTTGAAATTCAAAATTATGCACTTATTGGCACAAACCCCAAATCTTGCACATCCTTCATCCATTCATAGCTTGAAAAATGGCATCATACCATTGGATGAATGTTAGTCCCACATTTCTCAATTTTGGACATTCATCCATCTTGGAATTCTATAAATAAAGAGCTCATATCCTCATTTCATCCATTATCATTGAGTCATAGCTAGATTTTTGCAGATTTTTGCTTGGAGTTCTCATTCTTCACCAACAAAGTGGATCAATCATCTTCAACACACCAAGCTTTCATTATAGGAATTGGGAAAGGGCCAATTTTCACATCAAATTGGCACCAATTCCCCCATGGGATTATGAGTTTGCACATCTAATTAGGATTTAATCTTTGTTTTATAATTTCCATTGTGTTCTTTAATATTTTCTTCCTAGTTTGAATGTTGCAAATGGATTTTGTGGGGAATCCTTGTTTTGGCTTGCAATCTCTTGTCGTACTTGTTTATTCTTGTTGTTTTGTAGGTACAAAGGTTGAGGTTCGCACATTTGGTGCTAGAAGGAGCCCTTATGACTCAACCTATAGAATCAACATCATACCACAAACAAAAAAACAACTTCCCACCATCCAATTACAACGATAAACCTCATACATGGGAAAGAAATAAAAAAACATTACTAATGATGGTGATCATTAGTGGTCCCCACAAAAATACACCCACACTACAAATCCAAACACGACACCAAAACACTCATCAGACAACACACCAACCCAACAACAATCCAACCCTCAATAACTCAATGACCAAAGGGGACCACCCCAACACAAAATTTATCCCAAATGAAAATACACCATTTTGGGGGAACCACTTGAGGACATAATGAAAAAGTTGATCGACGAAAAACTCATCAAGCCTCCTACATTTGAGAATTACCAAGAAACCGATGTCAAACCTCCTTGGTATAACGAGAATCAACTTTGCAAATTTCATAGAATTAAAGGCCATACCACAAACAGTTGCATGAGACTCAAAAACATCATCCAAGACCTCATCGATAAGAAAATCATAAACGTGGAACAACTTACAGGAAATTAGGATCTTAAAATATACACGAATCTAATGCCGAATCATGGCAACAAAGGGAATAAAAATGATAAAGGGAAGGGCAATGTAAATCATGTGTATGAAACAGTCACTGCCTCCCTAAATGAAGACTGCATGGTCATCACCATCAAGGGCACCCATGCCGAATATTGTGGAATCACCACAAGAGGTGGCAAAGTCACCATCGCAGGATCATCCCAACCAAATAGAGTCCCTACATCTAGATCCATTCCTAATGGCTATAATGTCCTAGACCAACTCAAGAGAACGCAAGCACACATCTCCATCATGGAGTTGTTAAAAATATCATCAGCTCATAAAAAGATCCTTGAGGAAGCATTAGCCTTATCCATTGTCCCTGTAGATCTCGATGCAAAGCAATTCCAAGCTATGGTCAGAAATATCATAATGCCTAATCTCCTTACATTTTCTGACCAAGATTTCCCTGCCCAACCATCTCACAACTATGCACTTCACTTGGAAGCCATTGTACACAAAATCAAAATCAAAAGGGTCTTGGTGGATGGAGGTGCAGGCTTGAACATATGTTCCCTAAGCCTCATCAAGCAATTGAAAATATCAAAAGATTCCATCGACAAAGGAAAGGGAATCACAATAAGAGCATATGATGACCAAGAAAGAGTGTCTCAGGGCACGATTAAACTCCCTATTCAAGAAGGGCCAACTCTTATGGAAACCACTTGTCAGGTCTTGGACCTTGACTTGCCATATAATATCCTCCTGGGACACACATGGATCCATGCGATGAAAGTCGTAGCATCAACCTTCCACCAATGTGTGAAATTTACACATAATGGACAAGAGGTTACTGTCCATGGAGACCCTGAACTGTTTTCATATTACAAAAATATTGAAGCAAAATATTACAAAATCCCCCAAGTGCCAAAAAATGATGAGGGCCCATCCACACCATACATCAACCCCGCCACTCTCGCGTCCACTTCTACGACAGAGACACCCACGACTCCTACCATTCCCACCATTTTTGACATCAAGTTTATCATCCAGGAGGATGGTTGTGGAAGCTACAAGCTCCCTAATAATGCCTTTGTGGTAGGAGAGTTACCACAATCTCCTAGATCATGGGGACTTCCACAAGAAAACCAAGCTTCCACATCACAAATGTCTCCTGAAGACTATCCTGAATTCACAAGATGGGGAGACCTTGGCTAGGAGGTTATTGAAGCAGATCCATCTCACATGTTATATCAAGATGAAAGACCGACACCTAAATTACCAATGGATGAGACAAGCAAGGGCCTACAAATGATGCTCGCAATGGGCTATGACATAAATCAAAGACTGGGACAAAATGACAATGGCCTCATAATACCTATCATGCCAGAGACGCGACCCATAACAAATCTTGGACTTGGATGTACCCCTCTGAGTATAACCATACATGGCTAAAGTCCTATGGTTAGAATGGTTAATATTTCTCCTCAGCCAATAGCAGCAAAAGTACGCTCACCAATATCCATAGGTAGAGACATACATAACTTTATAACTGAGGCCTATATTAGTAGCGATGACAAGGATAGCATGACCAATCTACCTAGGTTATTTGAGGACACCACCCTATGCATGATGAGCACCCTCTCCTTTGAAATAGACCATCAAAATCATGAGAGCCGCTTAGTATATCCCCAACTCATTGACTATGACCAACGAGGACCATCGATTCTCAATACATTCAAAAATGATGAGGCACTCTCAGAATTCATGGGATTGTGGGACAACATTCTAGAAGGGGATCACAAGGCAGGGTTTATAATGGAGTTGAAGACACATGCCTATTATGGGGAAATGATTGAATCCTTCAGTCATAAAAGTGAGAAACTAAGAATCATATCCAAGTCCTTGAGTGAAAACCACACTATGGCACTCTCTAACAAGAAAAAAGTAAAAAGAAAGGACGTATCCAATGGTGAAAACCTCTCTGAGGCACCCGAGGATGAAGGATTCAATCTTCCTTTAATAGCTATTCATCAGGAGAAGTCAGCAGTCTTGGCTGAAAAATGCAATCTTGTCAACCTAGGAACAGAGGAGACCCCGCATATCACATTCTATGCAGAATCACTATTATCAAAAGAGCAAGAACTCCTAGCAGCATTCCTAAGGGAAAGGAAAATAAACTTCGCATGGAGTTATGCTGACATGCTAGGACTTGATCCAAAGACTGTGGTTCATCATTTAGTAGTGTATCCAGAAGCAAAGCCGGTCAAACAAAAGTTTCAAAAAATGCATCCTCAAATCACCTTATTGCTCAAAATGGAGCTCAAAAAGTTGTTAGATGTAGAATTTATCCAACCAATTGATTATCCAAAATGGGTGTCAAATTTGGTACCTATTTCCAAACCTGATGGAGCCATCATAATCTACACAGATTTCAGAGATTTGAACAAGGCATGTCCAAAGGTTGATTTCTCACTTCCCAACATCAACATGATAGTAGACATGACAGTAGGGCATGTGATGCTATCACTAATGGACAAATTTTCAGGATACAATCAGATCATGACAGCAAAAGAAGATCAACATAAGACATCTTTCACTTGTCCATGGGGGACCTACTACTGGAACATGATTCCATTCAGCCTAAATAATGCAAGAGCAACATATCAAAGGGCCATGACATTGATATTCTACGACATGATCCATAAAATGGTTGAAGACTGTGGACGATATTCTAGCTAAATCCAAAAAAAAGACAAGATCATATAGCAACCCTAAGTGCTATCTTTGACAGATTGGAGGAATACAAAGTTAGACTAAATCCCAAGAAGTGTGTCTTCGACGTATAATCAGGTAAATTGCTAGGATACATAGTGTCCATGAGGGGTACTAAGGTGGATCCATCAAAGGTGAAAGCAATCCTCGAGATGGAGGAATACCTATTGACACCACTAGTCTTAATGCCACCCATCCCAAAAAAGCCATTGATCCTATACGTGTCAACAACAGAGGTAGCCCTTGGATCTCTCCTAGCTCAACATGATGAAAATGGAATAGAGAGGGCTATCTACTACATTAGTAGAACAATGGTCGATCATGAGCTAAACTACTCATTCATCGAGAAATCATGCCTCGTAGTAGTGTTTTCATCACAAAAATTTAGACATTACATGTTGGCACACAAGATAAAGCTCATCACAAAAATTGACCCCCTCAAGTATCTCTTATCAAAGGCAATGCTCACAGGAAGAATGGAAAAATGGGTGATGATATTGTCAGAGTATAACATTGAGTATGTAGAGCGAAAATCAATTAAGGGACAAGTTATTGTAGATCAACTAGCAGAAGCACCTATTTATTCTGAGAGTCCTCTTGTCTCAGAGTTTCCAGATGAATCCATTTTTAACCTCAACGTAGCTGACCACTAGAAACTATACTTGGATGGCTCATACACATAGCATGGATCAGGAGCCGGTGTCTTCTTCATTACCCCACAAGGGGATTGCATACCAAGGTCATACAAACTGGCATTTCCTTGCACCAACAACATTGCAGAATACAAGGCTTTGACTATAGGTCTCAGGATAGTAGTGCAATGGAACATCATGGCTCTCAAAGTATATAGAGACTCTCAGTTGATCATAAATCAAGTCAATAATGAATATCAGACCAAGGATGACAAGCTCACTCCATACAAGAAATTGGTGGAGACTCTCAAAGAATCTTTCATTGAAATAACATTTGAGCAGATTCCTAGAACCAAAAACAGAGCAGCAGATGCCATTGCAACAATTGGATCCCTATTAAATATCCCTCACAAGGTTCCAAAATATGAATACTTGATTCAGCAGCTTCTCATCCCTACATTTGAGGTACCATAATCAAAATTCGTGTGCGAGATCATTGGTCCTGGTGATCCTTGGTATAATGACATCTACACATACCTGTGAATAGGAGTCATACCCGCTGACCTACCATCAAACCTAAAACGAACCTTTGTTAAAAAGGCATCTAGATTTGTCATCCTAGGTGATACCCTATACCGTAGAAGCATAGAAGGTACCTTACTGCGCTGCTTAAATGCTGAGGAGGCATTAACTGTTCTAACTGAGGTACACAACGATATTTGTGGTTCGCACTCGAGTGGAATGACCATAGCCAAGAAACTGCTAAGGATGGGGTATTATTGGCCCACAATGGAAAGAGAAGCACATGATCATGCTAGAAGGTGTCTACAATGTCAACAACATGGGGACCTCATCCATGCTCCAACTCAAGAGCTTCATCCTATCATCACACCATGGCCCTTTTCGTAGTGGGGACTTGATCTCATTGGGAAAATCACACCCACCTCATCTAATGGCCACAAATTCATCATAACCGCAACTGAGTACTTTACTAAGTGGGTGGAGGCCTACCCATGATGTATATAATTGGGAAGCATATTTCTAAATTCATCCTAAACTATCTCATATGCTGCTATGGTGTTCCACAATCCATTATCTTAGATAATGGGACACCATTCAAGAATCAGGATGTCTGCGACTTGTGTGAGAAATTTAAAATCCATTGCTTCTCCACCCCATACTATCCCCAAGGTAATGGCCAAGCAGAAGCTACAAACAAAACCATTTTGAAAATCCTCAAGAAAATAGTCAATGATGCAGGTCGTGACTAAAATTTACAGCTTAATCCTACCCTCTAGGCCTATCAAACCAACATCTGCACACTCACTGGCGCCACCCCCTTCTCCTTGGTCTATGGATCAGAAGTTGTACTCCCCATTGAGATTGAGCTCCCATCCCTCAGGATATCACTACAAAACCTCATCACAGATGAAGAGTATCGGGTATCAAGACTAAATGAGCTAGAGCTCTTTGGATGAGGGCGTATAGATGCTTTAAATCATTTGCAAGTCTATCGAGAATAGACTCAAATGAAGCTACAATAAGAAAATCGTAGGACTTTCCAAGTGGGCCACCCAAAGAAAATTAGAAGAATGTCCCAAACCCAAGCGGAAAGGGCAAGTTTGAACCCAATTGGTGGGACCATCGTCATCACAACAAGTTATAAATCAGGGGCATATCAGTTATCAACACCCGAGGGGAACCTCTATAGGAGCCCATGAACAGCTCCCATCTCAAAAAGTTTATGCCTAAATATTTCAAGGTATAGAACAAAATCCAAAAAATTAGAAAATCTCCTGAAAAAATGGATTTAGGCTGAAAACCTAGCAAAGCGGGCATCTTGGTAACAACAAAAAGCAAAAAAGAAAAAATCCAAAAAAAATCGTCCTCTACTGAAAACCACTTCGGTGGCACTTTGGGCAAGTACCTTGGCAAAAACCTGGCAAATAGGCGCCTTGCATAAATAAGCACTTTCCATCCACTAGGATCCTTACGACTTGTTTTGCATCATCCCTCCATCACGCTTCCATCATCCATCGCATTCAGGTCTCCATCCATCACTCATCCACTTGCATCTGTACCTTATCTTTGTCCTATTTTTGTATCATGATCCCTCCTAGTACTACTCGGCCCATCCTCAAGGTTAGTTTGTCCTGCCTTTATCGAGGTAGTCTATTGCATCACACTGGGGGTATGTTCTCATTGGATCAGATTCATGTATGATCTTAAAGTCCTCAAATCAAAAAATCCAAAAACATCATAAAATCAAAAAATCCAAAAACATCAAAACATCAGAAAATCCAAAAACATTCAAAAATCATCAAAATCCTAAAAATAGGTCAAAAATTTAGTCAAAAAAAGTCAAAAACAAAGTCGTCTTGTCAAACTACATCATCTCTAAGCTTGAACGTAGGCAAGGTTGATCTTTGATCATCCCCCAAGACACTTAGGTAAGTCCTTTAGGAGTTTGTCATAATAAACTAACATCTCATCATAAATCGTTCAAGTAGTTAGTCGAACTACGTGGTCTATGCGTGTATGACGTAGGCAAGGTTAATATGTTGATCAGCCCTCAAGACCCCTAGGATAGGTCATTAGGTTACTCTCTTGGTCAAAATTTTAGAAAATCCAAAAAACATTGGAAAATAAAAAAATCAAAACATTTGCAAAATCTCGAAAAATACAAAAAAAGCCTCAAAACATTGCAAAACATCAAAAACATCCAAATATTCAAAAAAATCCATCCATCTCATCTCGCTTGCACCCACAATAACACCACTCATAATAAATTGATCGTCATCCTCAACCTTTGGTGAAACAGTTAGAAACAAGTCTAGAAAATTAAAAGTAAAACTCCAAACATCAAGTCTCAAGTCTGAGTCAGTGCGTAAGCAAGTTGGTCATCTCTTCGTATTGGTAACTCATCATCTGAATTGGTCCCATATCAATCATCCCTTAGAACACTTTGGATAAACGAAATTACGTGCCGCCATCCACTAACATGTCCTAGGATGTATCCTTCCTACAATGGGCATTATCTTTTGGAAATAAGTTTTGGTTCTTATCCTTAGAAAACACATCCTCTTTCCGTTAGCAGTATTGAAGAGCATCAGCTTGTTTGTGTGCTTTATCTTTTTCTTTTGACTTATCTTATTTGTGCTCATTCTAAGGACGTCTCGATGATATTCCAAAACAGAGGATTTAGAGAAATAGGAATGGGGCAATGATCATTATCTTTTGTCTACTATGCTTGTTGGACTTTCTTGTAATATAACCTCAGTGAATACTTGCTTTGTTAGGTATGTATGGAAGAGGTCTAGGGCAACTTGTTGACTATTGCATGGATAGGTTTACCTTTCAGTGTTTTGGTCTGAGGTGCCTGAAACTTCCGAAGTGCATCCTAGCAAGGTTTTCGTATGTTAGGTGTGAACAAGAATACTCCTATCTGCTTGTTAAGTCAAAATTCATCTCACTGGGTACAACGCCATCCTGGTTTTCTATACCTTGATGCATCCTACCATGTGTGATATCAAACATAAGAAAATTTGGCCCTTTGAAAATCCCAATTCCTCGGCAAGTAATCATCATCATCATCATGTGCATTTGCATCATCTTGTGTCTTGTTGAAATGACTTCTTCTTTTCTTACTAATTGTACTAACAAGGTACTATGCTAGTTGATAATCATCACCATCATCATCATCGATCTTGCATCCACAAATCATTAGCATATTGCATAAACATATCATATAGGAAACATATGCATTACATTTTAATCATCATATAAACAGTTTATCATAAACATTCTTCATAGATAGGTGCATCCATGACATTGCATTTCACCCATTACATTGCATCTCATGACATTATATCAATCATTACATAAACATTCATTTGCATTTCATAACCATTTCATATTACCATCTATCATATAAATCATCGCATAGCATCTGCAGAAGCATTTCATAATCATTTTTGCATAATCATAAACAATAGGTATATAATTATTTAATTCATTAGACATATGGGTAAGTGCACAAAGTTGAGTCCATGAAACATGGAAGTTTTTTCCTTAACCAAAAAATTGAAATCGGCATTGAGGAAACGGGATCCCAATTTTAATAAACGGGATCCCGATTTTTAAAAATCGGGATCCCGTTATGGTTTGGGATCCCGGAGCCCCAGATGGAATCTGATTCCCATTTCCATCGGATTCCGAATCGATGGAAGGCAATAGATCCGGACATTCTCACTAAATGGGATCCCGACATTAAAAATGGGGATCCCCATCGCTTTGTAGAAATCGGACCATTTTTATATTGCTATTTATTTAAAAAAAAAACTAGATTTCACTGCACAGCGGATGGGACCCCGAGTACTGGTGACATCGACCCCCACAATCAGCTACAGGTACCCCCCTACATGCCTTTTTTTTGCATTTTTTAATTTTGAATTGAAATTTTGAAGAAAATAAGTGAATTTAGCATTTTTTTTTAATTTATTTCACGTTTTAAGCATTTTTTTATATTGTTATAGTAGAAATAAATAATTGTAAAAATAGATGAAAAAATGCAATGAAACTTGAAGGTTTTTTAATAAAAATGAAAAAATGAACCTTGAATTTTGTTTTAGAAACAAAATTTAACTTTTGAAACCTAAATTGTTCGATTAAACCCAAAATTGAATTTGAAAACCCTAATTGAAACAAAACAAAAAATTGCATTTCAAAACCCTATAAATCAAAATGAATAAAAACATTGCATTTACAAATCCAAATCAAACAAAAAAATTTGAATTTGAAAACACTAGTTTGAATTGAAACTAAAAAATTGCATTAAAAACCCTAATTGTTTAAAATTGAAACCCTAAATTGAATTGGAACAAAGAAATTGTTAAAACCCTAAATTGGAATCGAACAAATCATTTTGATTTTGAAAACTAGGTAATTTTGAGCTCAAAAAAATTCATTTGCATTGCTTAAATGTTTTAAATTTTATTTGCTTTTTATGGAAAAAACGATATATATTAAACTCTAGTTTCAATGTTAAATTATAATTAGATTAGAAATCAATATGTTAAAGAATAGTTAAAATTGATAAAGTTTATCTTGATGTTTGTTTGCAAATTTAGTTAGCAAATTTGTAAATCTAAGTGCATACAATCGA
>VDFB02075321.1:100101100-100216480 GCA_007258455.2 Sequoia sempervirens | reverse complement strand
GAAGTGAAAAGGTCAATACTAGCACCAAGGAAGAGTTTGGAGTAGTGAAAACAAGGTCAATGCCAGTGCCAAGGAAGAGTTTGGAGTTAAAACAAGGTCAATGCCAGCACCGATGAAGAGTTTGGAGGAATGAAAAAAAGGTCAATATCAGTGTCGAGGAAGAGTTTGGAGGAGTGAAAACAAGGTCAATACCAGCGTCGAGGACAAGGTTGAGGGCACTCAGGGAAAATTGACGACCAAGGGGCAATGACAAATGTAAGTTTGGCACCCCCATTCTCTTTAACCTTCAATTTTCATGCCTAGTTTCCAAAGATCTTCTCTTACATTGGCACCCCCATTCTCGTAAAATGGTATAAGATAAGACCAAAAAAAAAAAAATAGCTTAGTCTTTCACATTTTTAGCGACCAACCTCGGGTCTTGGAAAAACTCCCATAATCTACCCACATCTTGGTTGAGGTCTAGGATTTCATCACACATAGCGTTCATCGCATGAGTCTGAAGCAATTGTAGACTTAGCCCAATTATATGCTAGGCTAAAGTAGATCTAATGAATGGAAATAGAGGCATACAATTCTTCTTTAACACCTCCACCAAAAAACATATGCAAGGTATTGGTTGTTTTTACAGTAAGTAGGTTGATCTTCTAATCTACCTATGGAATTGCCAATTCCAATAAAGGGCAGCTCGAAGGACCTGGACCAACTGATGAGGATTTGAAAGACCTCCTACACTTTGGGCTCTGCAAGACCCGGGAGGGTGATCCCTTAATGTGTTTACAACCTCTACACCATAATCATAAACAACATTAACAACAATAGATAATCTCATTTAAGCTCAACACAATAGGATAATCTTGAAATAAATTGGCTATTTATCAGTAATATCAACTACTTGGAGCATGAGATAACTAAAACACAACCATAATATAAGATAGTCATTGATTTTCAATTTGTAGCAAGATCTAGGTAAAGGCAAACAAATACTTGAACCATACAAATAAGTACAACTTAGATCGGTGCCATATATCCATTGGAGGAGTCAAATTTATAAGCATCTAAGGGTTTATGACAGATTTAACACATAACATATAAGATCCTTGATAACATTGCTTTACAATCTCATCAATATGTATTCTAACCCAATACTACTTATCAAATCTTTATACAAAACATATCCACCTACAATCCCATTCAAGTATTTTAATTAATTCCTTGAATTAAAGCTAAAACAATAATCATAAACACCACAACAATGAGATGAACTAAACAAACCTTGATCATTTTATTCAAAATTCAGATATGCTTGTACAATAGAGAGACATGAGTTTGAATTAATCATATCAATTCAAATGCCAGTACTGTCATAAAACATTAAATCCCTATGAATTCAAAACCTACTACAGAATGACTCAAAACCTAACTTTCATTTTCCCTAAAACCATCAGACTTTACAATTTTCTCTGTAACTTCATCTACCCTCAACCAAAAATATCGAACTTTCTAACCCATACTTCTGGTCTTGAAATCCTTCTTATAGAAAATGAAGGAGTAAACAAGCATCGGGCTAGAAAGCACACATGTCACCAGCCAATTAGACTGCCTTGTGATATTCCAAAAAATTGTTACAACAACAATCTCCCCAAAGAATCTTCTTGTTCATCGTGCCTGCTGAGAATGGTTGATACAACAACAAAAAACTTTAAGAAGTTTGTGCCTAGACTGTCACCAAAAAACAAAAATGGAATATGTTGTAACTACAATAGCTAATTTGTCAATCGTTAGCAACCTACTCCTTTTCACTCTTCCTCAGTTAAATATACATTTACCCATTTCTGGTACTCTTCATCAGTTGGCCAATAAAAATTGATCACCTCATTCACCTTGACACTATAAGGTTTGTACTTAACTGCCACCTGATTCACTTCTCTTTCCAAAGACTCCAAGAATGAGCTAGTGCTAATGATTTTTTCCATACAGCTCACCAACAAATCATAATCTGAGTTACCCTATTTTTGAGGGTTTTGTAGTACAAACATGATATAAAGGGGCTCTTACACTTTTTTTGATTACTATAGCTTGTGTAAGAGGCCCCATGGATACTTTTGTAATTGTAAGATGCATGAATAGCGTAGGATGAGAAATAAAGAAGGTATAGCTGCTGTCCTCAATAGTTTTGTGAAGAAAAGCATGTGAAATGAGAGGTTCAAGCCTAGGTTTCAACAAAATATGTATGGGAGATATGATTTTATGAATTTTTATCCATGTGTAGACCTAATGGGTTGTTTCTGAACACTGAATATAAATGATATACATACACACACACACACACACATATATATGTATGTATGCATTTATGTATGTATGTATGTATGTATGTATGTATATGTATTTTTAAATGTAAATGTAAATGCAATTACTGGATGCTCTCCTAGAACAATAAATGCAACATATCATTAAAGAAATCTATATCTATGTATATAAATGTGTATTTTTAAATGCAAGTTTTAATGCAAAGAGCATATGGTTTTGTAGTGTTATAGATACACCATATCCATAAATTAATGTAATTGAAATTTTAAAGTCTTCAACACATATAATATGAAATCGATCAAACTATTAAAGTACATGAGAAATAAATAAAAATAGTAAATGCATATGTATGTGTATTTGTAAATGTAAGTTTAAAATAAATAAGAATAATGACAATTATAAAAGAATACAAGGAAAGGCCTCCTCCCTTCTTGGTAGTGATAAACTCCTCCACACACAACCCTTAAAAATTATGAATAGAGGAATATAATCTTTGAAAAACTCAAAGTTGATTCTCTCCTACCTGATTCAATTAGTCATAGGAAGATTTAAGATGACGTAAAAAAAAATTATTGCCAAAGCATAAACTTATGATGACTTAACTAGGCCTAGTACACACTCCCTCCCCGTTAACCACTTAGACATATGGAAAGTAAATGTAAATTTTCTGCTATTTTTAGTCATGTAAGTGTCCAATAAACCACTTGGTGGTGTTTCCCTTCAAGTTTATTTACTTGAATGAAGAGAAAAATTCCTTTGATTACAATTAGAGAATACATTTGAGGCCTTGGTTGTGTAACTGGTGGACCATAGTCACATTTAACACTTGTTACAAAGTTTGGGAGTTAAAGCGTTAAGTAGATTTGATTTGTGATGGACACATTTGGACGGTAGTAACAATAGCTTGCAATCTATCAAGACTTGATTACCTTATAACCTATGAAATTCTAGCGATGAAATGATATATTAATCATAATGTCACCTTAGGATCACATCACCATGAAAGAACTTCATCCAACATCCTTATGAGTGTAGGTACCACCAAATAGGTATTCGTCAGATCTGTCTTCCTCGAGTGAGGAAATTCGGATTGAGAAGAGGAAAGTGAGACATGTAGTATGTGTAAAAGAGGGAGATCAACCAGAGGTCAAAAGATTAGAAGAAAATTTTGTAAAAGCATGGAATTTTTTCTTTGAAGGGGGGTCATGTTCTTATGATGATGAGAGAATAGGCGACGTCGAGGTGCCCTTGAGGTACAAACATCTACGGAAACAATGGGTACCCAAGGAACTTCCTCCAATAAACACTGATTTTTGTGTCAATGAGAGGATATATCACATAACATCATTGTCATTACATGGTTTGGGCCTATTTTGCATGGACGACATAAAGGTATGTTATGACAAAGTTACTGAATTGATGGAGTATTTTGGACCTTGTTACAATTACAAAGATTGGATGCAACTGGTTCGATATACACAAAGTATGCATAGGTATGCATTGTCAACAAATTATATACAGCTAAAAGATAAGGATCAAAATAAAGGAGTGGCTATGTACATTGACAGAAGGCCAAAAGCATCATGGAATATTGCAGGGTTTATAAATAGTACATGACCTCGGTCAACAAATAAGCAACCTAATTGCATATTTGAGGCATGCGAGGGAAACCGTGTATTCGTATGTGTGATAAAATCAATAACTAGAGGGGAAGGTTTGCTAATCAATTACAATTTGAATCGCTTAGTTACAAACATAGTTACTATGGGGGTGATACGTACTATGTACCATTTTACCCAACCTCCAATGAATGACTCCAATATACCATTTTATTCTTATATTTTTTTTCAAAAGTCTATTGGTTTCATTTTGGTAATGATATTTTATATTTAATTTTTGTCACAACGGTACATTGATCATACAGAGAAGGCTTCGGCCCAGAGCATAGATCATGATTTATCTTCAGGCGCTTCTACCCAAAAATTTTACCTTATTGTAATTGTACAAATTAGATACGAGCAACATGTTTTATTATTATGTTGTTTTGATAATTTTATTGGGTTAATTTTGATAATGTTTTTAATATTCTTGTTGCAGTTTACTAATCGGGGAAAGGCACCAGTAGTAGACGAGAGCATCCATAGGGAGGTGAAGTCAATATTATGTGATGATGACATCGCTTATTCAACAAACCCTATCGATATGATAAGGAAGACCCAAAAAAATGCAATGAAGAAATCCTTAAGTTGTTATTCATAGTGCCTCAAACAAATGAGATAAGAGAGAGGGTTAAAATATTGACTGAGAGATCACAAAACTTGCAAGTAAGCTGTCATGAGGTCTTTAATTATAACATAAGTTCATTCATGGTTTTATATTTTGTACTCTTTTATGTCATGAACTAAAATATGTGTTATTTTTACATGATTTTTTGCGTCCTCATGATGCTCCTGGCCATGATCAAGGTATTGCAAGTGTTGCCCGAGGAGTAGGGGTTGTTACAAGTGTCCATCTTGATCTTCCTACACATGCATCACATCATCTGACCCCATCATTCGTGCCTATATTGTCGTCTGAAATGTCATAAACACATACCATGCAGGCATCCATTAGTGCACCCTCTGGTAGCAAACACATGCCAGAACATGCGTTAGGACATGTACCCAGGGATGTAGAGGCCACTAGTACTGGTGATATTTTAGCACCATTTCCTGGATCTTCCTGTATTACTAGTACGGGAACATTTCTGATCACATTTTTTGTGACCGAGGATTTCGTTCCCATAAAGATAGAGAAGGTCCCAGGTACTTTAAAATGTTTTAATTATTATTATATATAATCCAATTGAAATTTACTAATAGATCCCTCTTTTTAGACTATTGATCCCATGATCATTTTGTAGGAAATGATGTTTTTTATAAACATCTAAGTGATATTACATTGGAGCTCTTCGGGCCCACCATACGTACATAGTGGAATGCCCAAAATTAAGATTTAAAAGATGAGCTCATTAACCATTTAGTTGTGCTCTTCGGTGATAAAACATTCAACTGAACCAAGGTCCTTAAGAAAGTTGGTACCCATCTAAAGTATGTGAGGGACCAATATAGGTCACATTTATAGAAGAAAAAATAGTACGAGTGTCCCCCCATGATTTTAGAGAGGGGTTAGGAGGACCTGGTGTTGGATGGAAAGGAGAAGGCTGAAAAGAAAAAAGGACAGACATCACCGGGCCAAGGAAGGTATGTGATACTATCAACAATGTAATTATATACTGATTACTCTTTCTTTTTACATAATATAACATATTTCAAACTTTTCATAGGCTTTCCAACACATCGAAGGCAACAAAGGCAAGACTAGAAAAAAATGGGCAGCACAAACTTGGATTTGGTGGTTATATGAAATTAGCCACACGAATTGTAAGTATCAATAAAATGAAATATTGTATCCAAATAATAAATTGAAAACAATTTTGGTTTTATCACACCATAGAAGAAAAATTCATGATCTTATGCAAAAATGTAGGGCTCTGAATTCAATAGAGTTCCCACAGAAGATGACCTGAATATTGCCTTCCAACAAGGCTATGGAGCTGCGGTTGAACGCCTAAGAATCTTGACTGGGAAAACACAATCTTCCACTGCATTTGACACAAGTAAATAAACTCAATAAACTTTATTTAAAACTGAATACTTGTGAAATCTATTCAATATTAATTTCCACCATAAAGTAATTACATGCCTTTTTTTTTTAAACATCCAAGCAATGATAATACTGCACATTTCATTGGAATGCATCCTGGTGAGGGTGGAGCACAACCTATAGATGAAAGTAATGGTGTGCATCCCAGTACTTTAGAGCATGTAGAGCATGATCAAAATGTTGAGCATGATTAGGCTAGAGAATATCAGGAACATGATGTGGCCCCATTAGGTAAAGAGGACCACTCTAAAGTTCTTTTAAACATATTTAATTGCAATTGGTGTATTAATTAATGTAACCTTTCATGTTTCAACTTTAGAGCATGTAGAGCATGATCAACGTGTTGAGCATGATCAGGCTAGAGAAGATTAGGAACATGATTTGGCCCCATCAGGTAAAGAGGACCACTCTCATGTTCTCTTAAACATATTTAATTTCAATTGGTGTATTAATTAATGCAACCTTTTGTGTTTCAACTGCAGATCAAAATTTAGAGGGTGTTCAACATGTTGAGCATGAGTCTATAACGGAAGTTTAGGAACATGATGTGGACCCATCAGGTAAAGAGAGCCACTCTAATGTTCTTTTAATTAATGAAATACTTGTAACAATAATAATAAAACATATCAGTTTAACATTTGTTTGTTATTGCAGCAGACCCCCCTTGCAGTGGTGTCCACGTCATGAGCAGACGACTAGGCATACATTAAGATCACGAGTAGAGGGAAAAACAACTAAAGAGGGGATACATGATTTAGAAAACAATACTCCACTTCAGATTTTTTTAGCTTTAACAAAGAAATAGAAAAAAAAAGTGATTGTAATCATATCATGACAACCATATTTTTGATAATATGTAAAAACTGAAAGAATGAATATTATATGTTAATGAATGAATGTGAATATGTTAATTAATGAATGTTATATGTTAATGAATGGATGTTATATGTTATTAATGGATGAATGAATGTTATATGTTATTAATGTATGAATGAATGAATGTTATATGTTATTAATGGATGAATGAATGAATGTTATATGTTATTAATGGATGAATGAATGATTAATGTTATATGATTGGTATGGGGAATTGAGAGTGATGTGAGGGGAGGGAGGGGCCAAATGAGCTTCCACCATCAGTGGTTGGACTTGTTAAGTAGAGAATATTAAACTATTCTCAAAACAAAGAGAAGCTCAATAAGGTAATGCACTTTTCAATATAAGAAATGCATCATTTGAAGCATCAAACCAATATGCAAAGATGAAAGAAAGTGCTAACTTTTCATTATGGTGGCAGAAAAATGATTCTTTATACCCTGACTCCATGCTCTGCGTCATAATTTGAAGTTGTTTCCATTCCAATGTTCTGAGTTTAGTTTGTTTGTATGGCTTTGTATGAATACCACATTGTGTTGTGTGTGGATTTGGTTTCAAAGCTCTGTTTCTTCTATTTTTAGTGGTGATATAACTCTAAAATTTGACTTTTGTGCATAACAAGTTAGTGGAAAATTTGATAGCTCTGAAGGGTTTAGAGGCTCGATTGAGATAGATACACAGATATTTGGATCTTGTTGTTGATGGGAGGCTTCCACTTAACCATGAAATTTTGTACCATCTGTAGGTATGCAAAAGTTTCTCTACTTACATTCATTCTTGATCATAAATGTTGTAAATGATATTAATGCTTCAAACTTAAGATTCGTTTCATTGTTATAATGATAAAAATGTTATACTTTGCTATAAATTCAAGCATTCTCTTGCCCCCTACCCTTTTCTCTCTCCCCCCTCCTTTTAAGAATTTTCTTTGTCATAAAAGATTCAAATTTCTGTCTCATTTACACAAATTTATCTGAAGCGTTAGGAGTGAATAAAGATATGTAAAAGATGATGGATTATGTCTAAACAAAAACTTTCCATCTTATAGCTAATTAAATCCTTAATATTTGAATAGTTTAGAGATCGAATAATTCTTGCATATGCATGTGTAGCAATAAGGGAGCCTATGTGAAGATTGAAATTTAAAACATAACTTTGGTATTTTTCCTTAGGTAGTGAAATGATATTTTGAGTAATACAAACCTACACACACATTGATATTTTTTGGCATTGCATTGAGGAAATTTTTTTCTCTTATTCCTACCCTCGGCTAGACATGGAGGTATATAATATTGGTTTCTGGGTTTATTCTGTAAGTAGTTAATTTCATAGAGGAAGACTAAAATATTCTTAATGCCCTATCAGGTGTGAAAGCATATGAATCACTTGCTGAAGGCACCATTTTGTATTCATCCAAAAACTAGTTTTTTCTTTTTTTTTTATGTTTCTTGCATGTGTTTTTTTTAGGATCTAGAGATGTAGCTCGACTCTTTCCTTTGCACTTTTCATCTATTTTGATGATTACAGTAGATTGACCTCATAATTTTTCATATATATCTATTTGTAACCTTATTTTCAACCAATCAATTTGCAAACCAGTCACATATTAAGGACCATTTCACTAACTTGTAGTCATCCATTACTTCATATGTTGTAGGTTGTGTCTATGTGCCAATAAATCTTGATGATTGCGAGAACTTTAATCCTACAAGTGTACCCAATCTTTCTCAAGTAAAAGTCTTACCTTATTTTATAGTACTTTAAATGGTTAATTGAAGGTGCTTCTTTAGATCTAAGATAGTTGAACCCTGGATTAAAATATGGTATTAGATGGGTAGTATAATGATAAAACTGAGGTCCATTGAACACAAATTACGAACATAATTTACTAGAATATGAATAGTGTTACAATTATAATTATTTCTCCTTTACCTACCTCTGCATTAATGAAAAAGATAGTAGATATTGGAAGTTCATTACATGTCTCATGTATGTGTTAGTATTTTAAATTTGTTTAAGTTGTTCAAGAGCTTGATTAGGTCAAGAATATGTTCTACAAGCTCTGTTCTCTTGACACTGCTCAACATTTTCCCTACAGATTTTCTCTTCAACCCAGACATTTCTTAACTCCTTCCCTTGTTAGCCCTTGGTTGTTCTCAAGTGTAATGATTTTTCTATGCATCTTGCAGTCTGTATGTATGATGAGTCATCTCTTATGAAGCATCATGGATAACCTTTCATGGAATTGTTGTTGTAATTAGACAATTGCCATTGTGAGAATAATAATTTAATTTGTATGTAAGTCTTTTTCATATTATTTGACTTGGTATTGTAAAATTTTCTTTGCAGGATTCTCTAGGGGGGAACAACAGAACTGTGATGATAGGTAGATTTGCACAACACCATAAATAATTTGACATTATCAATATATTGCTTATAGAATACTTTGTGCAAGTAAAATGGAATGTGCAATGACAATTGGTCTCGAATTCAAATATGAATATAAGTACATTATACACAAGAAGATGGTATCTATTATATGATTTAAAGAACCCCAAAATAAGAAAATTAATAGGTTCCATTTTTTTACTTGCTCTTAGACACTTGTTTAATCGGTGAGACCCTTAGAATGTCTTTTTGTTAACTAGCAGTGTTCAGAACTCTTGAAGAGGTCATATTGGTGTGACATTGGATATGTCTTGCCGACAAAAGTCATCAGCAAGACATGGACTATTGGAGTGATTTTTCTATCCTATGCCGATGATTGATCTCTCACTGATGGGTTTGCTTCGGTGGTCATCGCCAAGAGTCTTCACGATGGTACATTTCAACAATTTTTTTTTTTTCAAAATTGCATTGTTTCGTCGCAATTTCGATAAAGGTCACCGACGAATCACCAAAAAGGTCAGACAAAGTTGCTATAGTTGTGACGAAAGATTCTTCATAACTCCTTGCCCATTTTGTTGAAATGGCAACAAACTTTTGGTGTTGTTTCGATGTTACTCCTTACCCAGTTCGTTGAAATGGTGACGAACTTCTGGAATTTTTTTGATGCTACTCCTTTCCCATTTTGTTGAAATGGCGATGAACTTCTAGTGTTGTTTCGACGCTACTCCTTGCCCATTTCGTCGAAATGGGGATGAACTTCTGGTGTTGATTCGACCCTTCGTAAGAGCCATTGCAATTGAATTTTGGTTGTAATTCATCAATGGATACACAAAGTTTTTGTCGATATTCCGACGAACATCTGAGTCATTTTATGATGCCGACGACCGATGAATCTGCGTCGTTATTTTGATGTTTAATTCGTCATCAGAATTTTGACGAAAAAATAGCGACGAATTTTTTTCTTCAATTTGTCAATTTTCTGACAAATGTTTGTCGAACGACCAATGAACGTTCATCAGAAAATGGAGTCAAATTCAATAGTGTGAAGAGAAACCAAGGTCATTCCTAACTATAAAATAAATTGCATGAATATAATTTTTTTATCTTGGTGAAATAATCAAATTGTTGCACCATTTTTGGGTGCATTTTGAGCGTGTCTCATCACTAAACAATTAAATTCTTTAAATTGTTACACTATTTTGTATGTAGTGGTGAGATATTCAAGTGAAACACAAATAATTTTTTCTTCTATTTACTTGTATTTTAATGTATGTGTGTAATATTTGAAGTAATTAAATTTCTTAAGCTCCTTCCTCTCTTTTTTTAATCTTTTGTAATTTATTTTAGATGAATTAGTTTCAATTAATTTAAAAAGTGATAAATGCAAAAAATTTCATGTTTAATATAATCACTTTCAAGATGTAAGCATATAATTTTGAGTGCATGTAAGTCCCCATGTGAAAAAATAAAATAAACAACGATCCCTCAGTGAACCTAGTGATTCAAGACCTAATGTTCTTGAGCCTTGGGATAGATGATTCCTTACTAGATTAGCAACTCTTTCAAGATAGATAGACTTTTTTTTATAACTCTATATGTATGTCGTGTGAGTAATATCCTCATCAACAAAAGTGACATTAGAAGGGAAGTCAATAAAAGGAAATTCAAAAAAATTTATTATTGTATGCTTAATCATAATAATATTCATTTAGAGATATTAGATCTCACTTAAAATCAATTTTTACACAAAAAGAGTACTACAAGTTTCAAATCTTAGGTTATTATGGAAACATTTTTTATAAGGTAAGCAGGGTTATTATAGAAATGTTAAAATATATCATATTGTATAATAAGTTCACCTTTCATATGCATGTTTCATAATTTTAAAGAATGTTGAGTAAAAGGTTGGTTCCCAAAATGTTAATTGAATTTGGATTATTAAAAGGGAGTAGAATTCAACAAAATTTGGATCATAATGAGATTAGTTGTGTAACTCTCCTAGTAAAAATGAATTTGGTGACAAGAAAGTTAATTTATCTCTTGGAAGTATACAAATGCAAAATTAATGTTGAAAATACACCTAAAGTAGTAGTCATGAAAGATAAGGTAAGGAAAGTGAAAGTATTGCTATCAAATATTGCTAATATTGATAACTAATTGTTAGATTATTGTGAAAATGTAGGGCTAAGATTTATTGAGACAAATGAATTTCAAAAGATTATATTATAGAGGTACTAAGAAAAGAACAATGTGTTTCAATAGTACTTCTAGATTTGGTTATCATGTGGATGAAGTAATAGAGACTCATCTCTCGGAATTAGGGTAGGTTTTGTTCTTTGTATCTAAAAAATTGTGCCTAAAAAGAAAAAATACTTGCAACCTCACTTGTTTACAAGAAAAGGGAGATATTTGTAGATTATGTCTACTACAACCTCTGGTAGGTTATTAAATTGTCAATTTTCATAAGGCTTCGCTCTTATTGTTGGACCCACATGAATCTTTTGTTTTAATGTTCAAAGGAATTAGTAGAAATCAACATGTGTTGGAACTGTGCACTTTATCACCTACTCAACCACATCTATTCTCAGTGTGTTTCAAAAAATCACCACATGGTGGCTCTACTTGCCACCCTTCAAGGTCCAAGCCCATAAATTATGAAGGTGCCACATGTCAGGTGAGCACAAACTTGTGCAAGGGTTTTTTGAGTTCAAAAATACTCAAAGGTGTGTTATTGGCATAGGATCAACCATGGGATTTTGTAGGTGGTGCCACATGTTAGGGTTAATAATGATGACAATATGGTAGATGTTCATCCAGTTCAACATGTAGTTGTAATGGACAGAGTGGATTTCTAGATGGGGTTGAAAATTGAGGAATCTATGATTTCCCACTCGTGCAGTTGCAACAATCGTGTGATGGCGAATCTCATGGGAAGTGTGAGAATAGAATATTTTTTAGTTGCAACCATCTCATTTGGCAATTTTTTTCTCTATTTATGCTTCTTTTCTCTTAGTTTTACTAATTCCATTTAGATTAATAAAGGACTTAGGAAAAAACTCAGTTTGAAATATTATAACACAATATACCTTAGTATGATATATTCTTGAGAATACGAACTAAATATACAAAAATATGCCTTATTTTCCTTTTCTTGGTGTTTATCTCCATCTATTCTTGTTGAGTTTCATATTTTGTGTCTATTTGAAGTGTTAGAAATTATGGGTTGTTCTATTCTAGCTTTTAGAATTTTAGTTATCTTAATACATGCAGAGTTTTGAATCATGTTTAATACACTTCCAAAATTCTAGGGAAATTAGTTTAATTGATATTTTATTATGCTATATTAGGTTTAAAATATTGTAAAAGCTTGGCACATCACCTTAGAATAGCTTATTTTGTGAATTTTTTTTTATTCCTCTTTTCTTTCCCACTTCTAACACAATGAAGAGTCAGATTCTAAAATACTGTATGTTATTATGAAAAGTTCATCTTAGTACCCCATTTGAGATTTTTTTGTAAGTTGTTTTCTTAAGCACAAACTTTAGAGATCAACAAAAAAAAATTGATACACTTGGTGGGACCGAAATACTTAATTCCAGTGAGGAAGTAGGTTTATGAGCCAGAGACCCATCACTAGATCATCGATAAATTGTAATATAGAATTACTTTTAACTCCATTGGTGACTATCAGATGGAAAAGAACAAGAGGAAGTGAAGCAACACAAACACGAGCACAAGCTCAAGCACAATAGGTGAAAAATTTGATGGTTGCTAGAAAAATTATAGTATGGAATAATGGTAGTCAGCTCATTCCTCCAATGCCTCTAGCAGTATGGGATCCCATTTTGCTAATTATTTAAAAGCGCTCCTTATGTTCATGGGAGAAGACTTTCAAAAACTGGTAGAATATCTACAGGATGTCATCAACATGTGCATGGTGCATCATGTGACAAAGAAAAATGTGACACTAAGGCTCTTTGTTGCTTCATTCAAAGGGAAAGCCTTAGACTAGTATATATCACTATCCCCTAATTCATTTGCTACATGGGATCAACTTGGGGACAAATTTCTTGAAATATTCATAAAAAAAAAGGTGATCGATCTTCCTTACTCTAGTAGATCATAACCATTAAAAGGGATCCTTAGGAAGCTGTTATTGATTTCAACACCAAGCTTCACAAAAATTAGCAAAGAATCTCCTTAACAACCATGTTGTGCATGTTTTGTACACATGCCCTGCCAAAGGTAGCGACCCCCTCTTTTTGCTCGGGTCAGGTCATTTTTACTTTGTCTCATTTTGTGCCCCCCGTTTCCAAGTCTAGGTCAGCCATGAACCTTAAAATGATCAAAGTACCTTTTGCTAGGTTCACTTATTTAAGTTTCATCCAGTCTTTTTCCCCTGTGGGCTTAGCATTGCAGGTTTCCCCTTGGTCTTCGCTTTGGCATCCGTTGACCCTTGCGGACCTGCATCTGTAGGTCTCCTCCTATCATTTTTTGTTCCAGTTTGTCAATCACCCGTAGCCAGGTCCCTGCATCCTCCTAGAAAGCAAACCTCATGCCTATTTTTTCCATTGCATCCTTCATGCTCCATAGACCCGCAGTTGCGAGTCGTTCTACGCGAGTCTCCATCCCCGTTCCACCACTCTGGCTTCCCCCTAACTTCCGCCCACATGGCGGGGTCTGCATTTGGTCTCGTCATCCCCATCCTAGTTCTTTCAATGTTCTCTTAATGATGAATTAATCACTCAATGACATCCCATCCTTTCTTGTCATTGGCCTACATGAAATGCTTATGTGATGCTCCTGTGAGAAAAGAAGGTTAGAAATATGGAAAAGTTGTTGGATAATAGGTTCATGATTCCAAATAATGAGGAAAAATTTTGCATGCAGGGTCAAGGGGGGAGCTCATACGCTGAGTCTGAAGCAGTGCAACGTACTAAAGCATTTCATTCAAGTTGCCTTCCCCTATTGGAGGATCACCCATGTGGGGCCCGTATTGCAGATCTCCATTTGTATCTAACTATTTTTGTGGCGGAATTATTCAAACGACTTCCCGCATGTCAACACCCACATGAAAGACATTCTCGTGGATTCTGCATACCATCTAGCCTAACATCTCCCACCAGTAGACATTGTTCATACGGAGTTTGCCATGCAGACCTCCATCTCAGTTGTCCCCTTTTAGTATGTATCTTCACTAACTTCTAAAGGCCATTATGGGAACTAGCATAGTCATTAAAACCAAATCTTCAAGTCATAAAATAAGGCTCGAATGGGGGGATTGTATCAAATCATCTATAATTAGTGGAGTGAGTGACTATAGGCCATGCAAGATGAATGAAGAAGGATCATGAAGCATGTAAAGCTAGCAACTATGTGAAGGTAAAGTACACCAAAGATTGATATATTGCATATTTTATAAGAATGCATCCTGAGAATGCTAAGGTGGGTATATTTAAGTGGGGTGGTGCTCATAGTTCATTGTTTTAAGAGCATGGTGATCACGGCCTGCTCTCAGGTAGGTTTTGCATCACACAACATCATCTATCCTCCATCATTGTTCACATCCTTCCCATCACAAGTCCTTGAGGAAATCATACGTGCGTTACCTACTATGTGGATCGCCACTCATCCTTTGTCATTTTCATTGGATCCTTTCCCTAAGGTAGTCCCTTAGCCTTTACTTCTGTGTCTCTCGTAGCTAACCCATCTGCACCAGCATATTGAGGCATAGTCAGAGTAACTTCGAGTGACAAGGTTGGATGGTGGATTATCTTAAATGTGAATCCCATCCATTCTTGCCTGAGCCCCTCTAGTGGCTCTCATCATTGTAGGAACTGCACTTCCTATGGCCACTTCATGAGCCCACAATGGAATTCACAACCACATAACCCACAACATGGGGCTCCACTCATTGTGCACTACTTTCTACATGGCGTCTGCTAGCATAAGGTCCACATATACCAACAATGGCAGTTTTGATCGAAGGGTTCCTAACAAAGCTAATACAATTGTAGGGGGGGAGATCCATCTAAGAAATGCTTAACATAATAATGGATTGCATTCACTTTGGGTTACGGTGCCCAGATAGTGCATGGGGGTGTCATAGGGTGGCGATATTGTTACTGTGAAGTTGGGCTCATGATATGTTAAATGAACAAGAATCATGTGGGGGAGGGGCCGATAAGAAATACAAGGTTGCTAAGGTGACCTGATGTTCGATCTTAGATTTGAATAGTGAGATGTATTATGTGCCACCTTCAAGTATTAAATGAAATGTGATTATGAGAATGTAGGAGGGGTAGCGAGTGAATGGGACTGATGCCATCTTAGCTGCCCTATATCATGTTGCAAAGAATTTCATGCAGGTTTCCATCTACTGCACACCATCACCTCAATAATCTTTTCACCTAGCACTCCACCCTCCTGTGCCCGCAAACTTTCAACTTCCAAAGTCCACTCACTCCCTCGCCATTTAGGTGGCATCCCATAAGAATTATTTGCAGTCTTTCTCCTGTGTGAGCTCTGCTAGAACGGATGTCGTCACTTGATCCCAGTATACACATGATTGTTTGGTCTTATTATGATTGTGTCATGCATGAAAAGGAAATTTGCATCATTGGGCATTAAAATATCGATCACATAGGCCCAGTGGCATAGCCAGCCATCTTTGTGAGCATTGAAGGAAAATTTGAGGGTACTAAACCATCTTGCATTTTGTGTAAAGCTACACCATTTTCTTTATGCCCACACATCCGTGTACCATCCATAGAATCAAGTTAATGTAGAAGCATCCATTGAATTTGAAGCATCCACTTACAAATAACGAGGGGTTCACTATCAGAATAAGGGCATTTATGAATCCAAAACTATTAAAAGCATGGAATTACCTTGAACACTAGGATCAGGTCGACATCACGCATGATGTTATTTATCAAATGATTACACAGAAAACCATGGTCAACTTTGGTGCTCCCAAATGAGAATAGATGGGCGTGCGACGGTCATCTTCAGGCTATTGAGTTTCGTTGGCTAGCGAAAACAATCATGCAAGTCTCCATTAGTGCTAGGTCATCTTCAACAGCGGCCTGGCTGCATCCCCCCATCCCCTCACCTACACCTTACTTGAGGGATGGTAGTTATGCAGATACTATCGCTACCTCAGACGTCTCACACGGGTAGATTTTACCTACGTGGGATTTGCCACCTCGATGGTTGCTTGCCTTCACCGCCCAATGACATCATTATTCAATGCAAGGTCTGCACTCTTTTGCGGCCATATCATGCACCTTTGATGGCTATGCCACCCCAAACTCCATCACCTACCGATAATCTACCATGTAAATTCTGACACCAGTGGTGTTTCCTCGCTCCTTGTTGACAATGATGACACTCTTATCACCCCCCCTCCCGCCTTCATTCACTCGCCAGCAACCTTTTTTCCAGCAGGACCTCAAGAGCCATTCCCTGCAATTTGTGCCTTCATCAGCTTGAAGTTTGTCATTCATGATGGTCTCAAGAGTGCAGGGCTTGATGATGCGGGCATCATTGATCACCAAGAAACAAGATCATGCTATATTTAATATCATCGTGTGATGTAAATGTGAGGACGTGTTATGAAGGATCTTTGAACGTAGCCTATGCCTCATATTTTTTGTGTTAATTTCTGTAGGGGGAAACTGGATGGGTGAAAGTGTATCACTCTCCAATGTACAAGTTTCCAGCACCTATTGATATTGATCAATATTACTACGAAAAATGGCCTGTAGAAACCAAACATCTAGAATATATGTATCAAACGTCACTTATTATAAAATCACGGGAACTTATATGAAAATTCCAGTTATATGGCTTGTAGCAATGATGTGTCATGTACTAATCTAAAGTTCATAAATGTTCAACTCTAGCTCATGGATACACATGAGGAAGACCCTTTCTGTTGAAGTAGCTGTAGAGACCAGTAGTTTGTCGTTGAGTGCATGGAATTTCTCATAGGCAATGAAATAACTCAAACTCCTTGATGTGACTCAAAAGGGGAAGGTATTTTATTAATGATTGAATTAGGCTATTTTGTGGTAAGCCTAATTGATTTTATCTCTCATTTGAGGTTTATCACTCGAGGCAGCCAGCGTAGGAGGCCCATCATAATCAACATATGGAAGCATACCTGGCAGAATAAGGGTAGAGGATGTTGTATCCTAAAGGGTTCACATATAAAAAGATGCAAATGAAGGTATGAAGAGACTGAGTAAGGATCTTCTTGGTCATAAACAAGTGTCAATGGAGGGCCGATTTCCATGAGGACTCAGACAACCTGCGTTAAGGAGGTCAGTGGCATGAAGTAAAAGGGGGGATGTTGGCTAAAATCAGAAGATGAAAGGGGAGCTACATACCATCTAAAGTATGCAAAGGAACGATCATCAAAGGTCACCTATGGGACCAAGCCAAGGAGGACCTCAATTCACAAGAAATGCATTTAAAATTCATCAAGGATGACTAACAAGTCAATGATATCATGCCAAGAAGAGATAGTGCCAAGAGCACAAATGGTTGTCCATTAAAGTCTAAAACAAGGAGGAAGCTATTTTTCCCTTTCACTAATGATCATGATCCATCTTTTCTAATCTGGGGGCTAATCCATTTAACAATGATGCAATTTTGTAAGCGAGACACATTTGATTGACTGAAGAGTGTTTCAAACACATCAAGCAAAAGGTAGCCTTCAGGTACTTTCTGCTATAGGAAAAAGGGAAGTCAGCTAAATGACAGAATTGCTACAATGATTGGCCACTACAAGACAAAATAGGGAAAAGACAAAAGATGTATTTTAAATTGCTATATAATGGGGCATAGGTGAAACCCTAATGTGATCAAATCTGAGCCACACAATGCAAATTAATCCTAGTCATTTATTTTGGCTTTGGAAAACTATAAATAGGGGTCTCCCCTTCATTTGTAAAGGGTTGGAGTGCTAGTGTAAAGGGTTGGAGAGCTAGTATAAAGGAATTTTGCAGCAATAGAGAGCTACATTGCATGATTTATGGATGTTTCTCTTGTGTTTCTTCATTATGCATGCATGGTTCTACTTCCCTATTAGTTTATTTCTCAATTTCTTGAATGGAAGTGATGATGGTGTTTGTTGTTACTATATTTGATGAATTTCTAGCTCATGCTTTTTGTGGTTTGTTGATGATGAATCACTTTGTAAAGCTAGTCTGAGCTTCCTTCATTGCTGCAACTTAGTTCAATTACATGTTCATGATGTGTGTATGTAATCTAAAAATTTGCAGTCCTTAGAAGATTGCATTGGTTTTGTGTAATTGTAGGATCCTCTTGGCCAAGCAAAACCTAATTTAGGGAGTTTTTCTACTGTAGAAGCCTCCATGATCATTGTTCATTTGTATTTTTAGGTCTAGGAACTTCCTATCTTCCTTTCGCTTTTTCCTTTTTTTTAATACGTAACCTAAGCTAAGGTTCATTACACATTGTAAAGCCAAATCTGAGATTGAATTATGAGTTCTAGACTGTTGTTTTGAACCTGCAGCAACTGAGCAGCAATTTCTACATCCTAAGAACTCCATTTGCAGACCCAACTTCCCACGCTTTGTAACTCATCTATAAGTATGCCTTGTGATTCTAGAAAAATCACATGAATCATCTGAGGTATTCCAAGCACTGTCAAGACCTTACATTAGATACCTTGGGATAGTGTTCTGCAATCTGATTGTGGAAGATTGTCTTTCAAGAGAGGTGATGTAACTATGCATTACCTACATTGAGAAGTGCATAAAAAACACATCAAAAAGCCAAACCTCTAGTAGGTATGGCTATTTTTTTCTACCTAAAGGATTTTAACTCTAACATAGTTGTAATGATCTAGTTGTTGGGAGGACAGACTCTTTTAGAAGCATATGACTTGGTTGTTAGAGATGAGAACAATCTTATAGATGTTGAAAAGATCCCTCCCTGACTACCTATGTTTGGTTTCCTTGAAATACCACCTCTACCACCATTCCTTCAATGTATGTATATCCAAATGCGTAGACTAATGTAGCTGCTCCTGCATCCTTATTTGTAGAAGTAACTGATATGAAGAATTTTCTATGAGCCTTTCTAAATGAGATATTTAACCTCCAAAGGTAGAAAGTTGCACCACTGAAGCCCCATTACCAAAAATTTCAAGGAAATAAACCCCCCTTCCAGAATAGTCAATACAAGGGAGGAGTAAATAAAAATAACCAGATGTAACCTTCAAATCAAATAGTCCCAGTCTTGACTGCACTGTAGTCTATACTGCCAAATCATAATAAAGACTTGATGGTAGGTCAAAATAACCTAGCAGATGACACTAATCCATGGTGTTTCCCTTGCAATAATGCTCACATGACTCAGAATTTCCCAATGGGTAACATCTAGAAGAGGATCTCAAAATAGTAAAATCAAGGAATCACTATTGATACAAGCGTAGGTTCCTATCAATCCCTGGGAGTTGAAAACGTTATTCGTGTAGCACAAATGCAAGGCATGTCCCTTGAAAAAGAAGGAGAAATTTCTTCAGAACATGTCCTATATTCCTAGATGGAGGGAGATGGTGTAGTTTTCACCAATGACGTGTCAATTTCCAAAATCCTACAAGTTCATATAGATTATTATACCCAATCCAGAAGGAGGTTGACCAAAGAGCATGTTCCTGTTATGTTGCAAACTAATCTATGCCTTGAAAATATTTTGGAACTACCGGTAGTAGTCCTAATGGTTCAGAAGTAGAGCAAGGTGATAGTGAGAAAGGTAACATAATCAAAATCCCAAATCATTAGGCCACTCAATGTAGTGGAACAATTGATGAAGGCCCCATTCCATGTCTCTTTATGGGATATTTAATTTGGTTATCCCAAACCAAAAATCCTTGTTGTGAGAAACCTTGGAAGAATATAAAAGAGTGCCACAGGCTATTGCAATCTTGGAACCTAATCATGAGAAATATAAAGAGCTAGTTCAAGATTCATAGGCTTTGGGTGTAGCATGCCCATTGTTCTACCCATAAGTGAATAGTTTATACTACTAACATTACGTCAATAATTTTTTTCTTCTCCATTTGAATAACAAGATGCACATTTGAAACATAACCATTTCAAACTTTCCAATTTCATGACAAAGAAACATTAAAATATTTCAATTAACAATTTCACATTACATAATTTCGTGATGACATTTTCCATTTAAAATTTCTCAATAAGAATAGTGATACATGTTTACATTCATAACTTCCATGAGCTCAATGATATAGTTATACAAATAGAATACAATGATCTAGATGTTCTCAATATTGGTGCATATCTCCTAGTTGTCCCCATCATTTGCGCATACATTATAGGTGTCCCCAAACTAGTGCTACATCCTCAAATCTCGACTGCCAATTGTATGAGGGAGAGCATCACTCAAGCACTTTTTTTCCAACCAAAAACTTACTGCGGTCCCTCACACATCTACCTAACTAGTAAGATGGTCGTATCCTTCAACAAAGAGATTGGTTTGGTAACCCCATAATATTGTCATTCTTGAGTACATGGTGTTGTTTCCTACATATCTAGATCTACCATACATTTGCTACAACCTACATGTATGGCATCCCTCCCTAGTATGCAATCCTAGATCATAGTGAACTAACAGTGTAAAAAGTGGCTACATACTACTTTTTCCAAAGAATTCAACACCTAGTACTTTGAGTGCAAGTCATTTGTTCACCAACCCTTTAGCTTGATTTGTTATTGAAAATTCACAATCATAACACACATTCAATCTATGGTGTTGACATAACAAACTGTTTAACTAGGTTACACCCTTTCCCATGGATTATTCTAATATTGGAATAACCAAGTTATAAAAAACTGACTATGTTACACCCTTTCCCATGGATTATTCTAACCCTAGGAATAACCAAGCTAAACATACATGCACACATACTAAGCTACCAACTAGGTTACCCCCTTTCCAATGGATTATCTAACCCTACGAATAATGAAGCTAACCACCCATGTTCAAAAATGACATTTTCATTTAAGTAATAGAAGATAGCATCACATTCCACATTTCACTTCTCATGCAACATCCATATAGTCTTGAAAAACTAAGTATAGTTCTAATAGTATTATAGCCGCACATATTCCAATATAGTATATATATGTATTCCAAATGAAAGGGTTTCACTAATTCAAGACCCAACCAAGAATCACACAAATTATTCCAAACTAAGAAATAAACCAAGTTCATAAAAGAAAGGTTATCATACATTCAAAATCATCTTTCCACAAACTATGATATTTAAATAATATGTCAGCATAAAGAGATTAGAGAAATAGAAATTGGTATGCCTAAAAATTATCGCTCCAATACGCTTTTGAAACTTGATCTCCACAAACACACTTATTACTCCTTATAATATTTTATTTACATATATACGTATATTAATATATATGTATATACATTTACAATTGTTGGGATTGTAAAATTTTGCAAAATTTTATGTGCCCGTGATGTGAAATTTGCTTTGCACACTTAGAAATGCACCAGAAAAATCTACCCCAATGACCTACTTTGGAGGGTCATAGTTTGGAGCCCATTTTCTTTCATGCCAAATCCCTTGGTGAGTGTATTGATTTTGCATGTGTATTTCAACTTCTTGTGATGAGTTTTGATAAGGTTTTGAAAAGAAAAGCTGGAGGGTTCTAGGATTGTTTTCTTGTTTACAAATTCTCGGGCCTATGATGTGGCCTCCTATTTAGACTAATATTTCACAATTGGATGATCGTCATGTAAAATAGATTGGTGCTATGCATTCCCCTTATATTCATATTCTCCCTGGTCTAGTTTTAGAGTTTTAGGATCATATTCAAATGATATTTTTTGAGGTCAAAAGACAATGCAGTTTGTTATGTTTTTACACCTACGATTCTAGATTGTTTCAAGGAGGTAAAATTTGACCCTTAATATCTTGTGAAGAATGTGGATTGAGGAAATCCCTCTTGCACACATACTCAATGGACCTAAATGATTTAGTGTTTCTAGTGGTAGTTCTTAGCAGAAGATTTGGTATGTTTTTGAAATGGTGACTTGGTCAACCCTAATTGGTTTTTGATAGGTGAAGTTGCAGAAGAGTCTGACTGAGCCACTTTGGATGTTAATATCCTACACCTTAGGATGATTTTTTCCAAGCCATTTGTTGCACTAAATTTTTTCATTCAAATTTCTACATGTGTGTGCATCTTCATGGTTCCAGAAGATGGTTTTACCAATTTTCTAGGGCGATTCTAGAGGCTACTTGGCTTGTTTTGCTCGTAGTACACAATTCGATAAAGTGGATTTTGATGGTTTCCCACTTCAAATTTTTCATGCCAGATGCATATAGAAGTAGTTTTAGGTCAATTGAGGATAAAAAAATTGTTTTAAACTGATGTTTTTTTAGTTAGGCCCACAAGGGAACCTGACATGTGTCACACAATTTGAGGAAAACATTCAACCATCTATGTGTAATAGTGAGTCACATATCCTAAATATTGATTTAGAGATTTTTACTATTGTGATTGCAACATTATAAATTCTTGCCAAATATAGAATCTTGCAGATGAGAGATATTCTTTACATTTGGAGGTAGAATCTTTTCACAAATTTATTCTAGAAAAGGATATGTTGATAAGAACATCTACAGATTCCTATGATGACTGTGAAGATACTAATTTTTTAAGAGAGAAAAGATGACGACTTGATTGATTGAAGGCATTTGGAAGACATTAGTGGCATGTTTTTTGTAGAAATCATATCTCCACTTTTAGCAACTTAAAAGTGGAAGCAAAAGATAGAGATGAAAATGGTTTCATTTGAGTTACCATGGGATAAAGCCATAACACTAGTATTTAATCTTGCTAGGTTTATGAAAAACTACATGATACTAAAAAATAAAATCAATAATAAAGGGTAATGTTGTTTGCAGTCATGGCTTAGGCTCAAAATCAAATCCAACTAAGTTTGGAATTGATTAGTGTTGCATTCAAGAAGGATAAAGAATCATCAAATGTTTTGTGTATGTATATGTTAACATGGAACTGAGAATAGTGATTGGCTTAAGAGAAAGATAAATAATTAAAGTTGCACAAGGTGAATTAGAACAAAGAGTTCTTATGTTGACATTTCACTTGGAAATTGGGATTAGTTTGCAACTTTTTACAATGAGAAGATTTTTTCTTTAGAATATATTGTTGACACACCTATGGATCCTTATCTTCCTAAGTTTGATGAAGAGTAGGGAGGAAAAATTCAAAAAATCACAATTAAAAGTGTTTCAAACAACTTTTGAAACTTAGCATTCCAACTTGATGGTTTTCCTTCATGAACTCACCACTCTTCTAGTAGGTCATCATACCCTATTTTCCTTTCATAACTTTCAAATTAGTCCTTCAGCCCCGAAACCAAAAGATGTTTCAAACACCCAATATTATGTTACATAACATGTCTCAAAATTTTATGGGGTCACTTTGGACCATCAACCCCAAATCACTACTGCTATGTTGCCCCTTAAGCTAATTAGGCCACTTTTCCAAAGCAACCTAGTAAAATCCTTCACCCAAACCTCTAAAATATATTATAATTCTCTCAATAGGTTAAAAACACCCTAAACTAGCAACTTTTATCAGGAGGAAATCCTACAAAGTCATCAAACCTCAAAACCCTTGTTTTAGGCCATTTCATGCTTGAACAATGATGGTTTATTGAAACTATGTTCTCCAATCACTATTTCACCTTACCAAAACCTTAGTCACATCACATATGGTTTTTACATGCTCTCCAAACCATCTCCCAACCTTTAACAATGCATTATAATCAAACTCCCTCTCTTAGCCACCAATTTAAAGCCAAAACTCATGCAATTTCAACTAGGGCAGCAATCAAATTCCATCAAACCACCTTCCCTACTCTTAAAAAACTATACTAACATATAAAACTACCCTAATGCACCCATTCCACAAATTTTGAAGCAATTCTATCAGTGGAATGGGTGATTAGTGCATTTTGTTCACCTTCAAATCCTCAAACAAGGTTCATAGAACAATTCCAATAAAAAGCTTGTAAAATGCTTAAATCTATATGGAATTCAACCAAACCATGATAAAAATGAAGTTATCTTAGGTATCCATCGAATTCAAGAGCAATTAGATCATTATTGCATAATACAAACCAGTACAGAAGTTTGCAACAACAAATTACTAGTAATTTTTAGAGAAAACGGGGTTTTATTTATTGTTTCCACTTCAATACAAGACTCCAACCTTGACTCAAGCCTCTTTCAGGCATATTTCAACTACACACACCAAAAACTAACCAAAAAATTGACTCAAACTATCATTTGAACTTCCTTGACTGTTGGGATTCCCACTTTTTGTATTTTTACATTTTTGCAACTTTACATTTTGACAACATTTGTAAGATTCTACACCTTTTTCAAAATGGAACCCAAATGACTCAAATTACATCAAGAATGGTCTATTATGACCTTATTAGATGACATCTAAACTTAACACGCTAAAGACTCAACCTAAGTCATATTTCCAAGACTTGACATGGTGAGCATGCACCATACACCTGGCCTGAAAAGAACTCAAGTCCCTTGAGGACTGTATTGCAGCTTGTCCACACCATCTCTTTGATCTCCAAAAACCTCTTCCATCCAGTACTTATTTCCAATGAGTCAAATACTGAATATTTGCATTGTGCTTTGCATTTCTAGACTCCTTACCACCTAGAAATTGCTCTATCTTCATAATTTGACTTGTTGTATGTCCTCATACCTTTCCCTCATCATAAACTAATGCTTAACTTGCATTCATACCTATACCATCCTTGTCTTGAACTACTCTCTACTTTACTCTTGCTTCACACTTAAGCTTACCTACATATCCTTACCATTTACCTTGATTCATTCCATCTTTTTCCTTTATCTCTTTCACCAGATATTTTCATTAGCATCCCTAGTACCTTTGTGGCATCGCATGTCATATCTCGTACCACCTTACCACCTATAAGTATTCCATTCACTTGTTCCTTGAACACATACACCCCTTCACCTTTTTCACCTCCATCTCATAATACAATCAATGAACTTCTCATAAATCAAGTCTTGCAAACCATTTCATCCCTTCAAAAGCAAGTTTCCACCATCAACCAAAACTAAAATGGCCCACCTACATATGTCAAAAAAAGTCCATTATCCTTGGAAATATTGTGAACATTGATGACACAAGGTGTAGAGGTTCCTAGAATCCAGAAATATGGAGGGAAAGGAGATATTTCTAACCATGTTTCCACCTATACCACCTTATGTAGTGACTTTGTCCTTGATGATAAACTCTTGGCTAAGCTTTTCCCTACCTTCTTAAAAGATATTGTCTTGTATTGGATCTCTTTGTTACTAAACAACTAATTATGTTCATTCAATGAGCTTTTTGAGGCATTTATAAACCATTTTGTGCTTCATATGACTCCTAAAATGACCTTGGCCGATTTGATGAGATGCAAGAAAAAAGAAGAAGAAAAGATTATCGACTTTATCTCACGGTACCAATCACGTTATTCCCAAATTGATGTCAAGGTTCTTGACCCTCACCTTCAAAACATGTTCATAGAGAATTTTCAAAGTAAGATACAAGATAAACTTAACATGATTAAATTCCCCTCCTTCATGCACTTATGTATTTCCCTCCGTGATTATCAAAATTCAGTTAGCAGCCGAGATACAAAATCCACTTCTAGTCATAGTGAGAAGTTTGAGTTTGCAAACCAAAAAAATTCCCAACCTTTTTGAAAACAGAATAAAGGCTTCCTCCAATTTAATCCCCCTCAAAAAATAACTCAAAATGCTAATAACCAAGTAGTTGTTGTTAAAGTTGTGATACCCTTTAGCTATGGGGACACGAAAAGGAAATTCACTCCCTTACCTGATACCCTTCACAAAAAAATGACACAACTTAAATTAGAACACAAGATGATTACCTCGCCTCTTGTTAAAACACCTGATCCTAATAAACCATTACCCGCAAACTATAAACCAAATTCTGACTGCCATTATCACCGAAAAAATAGACACAATACAAAACATTGTAAGTGTCTTAAACATCTTGTGCAAGACCTCATTTATTTTGGTTGTATTTCCATTGGAGGTGATCAAGGGAATAAATTTGTTTCCCCTTCCAACCAAAACTTGCAAATTTTTACCAACCCTATGCATAATCGTAACATTTCATTTGTCAAATCCATTGATACTACAAATATTGATGTGAAGAATGTTGATATAGATGATTATAACAATAAAATTGTTCAACATGATCCTATAGATAATGATCCTATGGATGATATGGTAGAAGTGATAGACATCATTCCTTGTAAGGTCCAAACTAAAAATCCTCTTGAGATTTCTTTCTCTTCACAAGATATACTTAAACATGCACCCTATGGTCCTCTTTTCATAGTTGACCGAATCTATGACAAGCCCACTAATGGTATATTAATAGATCACATATGTGGAGAGAATGTGATCACCAAAGAATTCTTACTTCTGCATGAACTCTATCAAGATATATATGATAAATCGAAAGCATGGATCAAGAAACATAACGGTTTCACTTGCCCTATGATGGGATCAATCACCCTTCCTTTACAAATTAGGACTAAAAATATGGGTATGTGCAGGATCATCATGGAAAATACAAACCCTAAAGTGGCGAAAAATTCAGAAAAATCAGAGTTAGGCAACTTGACGTAAAAAATTGAATAAGTTATCTATATTATTTCAAAAATATGTAAGAATAGAATCTATAGAAAATTAAATGTAGTTTCTAAACTACTAGGTTTATTTTTTATTTTTTAAATCTATTTGGTGAAAATTTCAAATTTCAATGCAGTAGTACTTAAATTTCAGGGAAAAAATAAGAAGTAGGTGTTTTTCTGACCACCCTAACCACAATAAAATTATAATATTTTTTTATAAGATTTTATATATAAGTAGAGGACTCATGTCTCGATGTGATGCATATTTTTTTTGTAATTTTTTTCCTAGTAAATAATTAATTATGAATTTTTTATTACAAATTTTTAAAAATATAAAAACTTGTATGTCTGACCACCTTAACTTGGTCGAAACTTCAAGAAATTCAATTTTATTTTTTAATCTTATAGTATGCAAAGCATAAAATGTGACGTATGTTTCAGATTAAAAAAATGTGATACCGTTTGAAAGCAATAGACATTTTTCAATCAGCCTATCAATCAAGACTTTAGTTGTAATTGAAATAGAAAATGAATAATAATTATTTATTAAATTCAAATTAAATCATAGTTTATATTGGTGGAAAGATAAGAATCTCCTTTAAAAACCCTTTTCGTTTCATCAATTTTGGGTAAAAAAAAAAGTCTTTAGCCACATGGGTCATCATATCACTTACATATTCCCACTTTTTGGCCCATCATGATCCTGCACATACCCATATTAGATATCTCATTCTTCATCATCCCACAGTTGGAACAATTTCATGTGAAGCTGGGCTATCCATGGCTTTGCTCCATGAATGTAGTCCCTTCAGGTTGTACATAAATGCTTAAAGTTTCCTTTTGATAATGAAAATTTCACCATCCATCATAGTGGCTTTAGACCTTTGTCTTCCCATGGATAATTTCCTTAAATTTCCCTTCGCATGAGCCTATAGAACCTATCAAACCACAAGAAGACTTCTTTTTCAAATCCTACCAAAAGTTCAAGGCAAAGAAAATAGCAGAATTATCCCTCTGAAACATGCTTCAACTGAGAAGACTTTCAAAGAGATTGGCCAATTTGAAGAAGAAGGCTTCTATAGTTATAGCCACGGACCCTAAGGAGATAGAGGAAGGTAAGGTTCTTGTGGATAAAATGGTGACTTTGGAGGATTTTCCAGTTCATGAAATGCCGAAGGTGTCCCTTGTGAAGGAGGTTGGGGATCTGAATGTGGAGGAGGAGGAAAAGAAAAATGTTAATCTGCCCCTGAAGATTGATCCTCTTTCAGAGGATTTTTCATATGTGGATGAGTATGATACTTCTATGTTTGGCTTGCTAGACATGGCAAGGGCTAGGGCTATGGGAACCTTCCAATTGGCCAAATGGACTCTACAAGAATTCAATAAAATTATTATTAAGATAAGAGGCTTAAAGGTGAATATGCAAAATGTTCAAAAGGCCTCTGTGTTTGACATCCTCATTGATAGAATGGTTGAACTGTAAGGTTTGTTTAATGATTTAAAGGTATTGTGAGAGGATAGAATGTAGGCCCTTGAGGCCAAGGTTGTTGGTATTAATGGGGGTATAGAAAAATTGTTGCAGGTTATCCATACCCCAGTTAAGAATAGTGTAGAAGCCAAGTGGAAATTCTCTTTAAGAAAATTGGGTAGCTCATAGAAAATTAGGTTCTCTTCTTGGAGATCACGAAGAAAGAGAAAATGGCTAAGGGTAAGGGTAAAAAAACTATGAAGGGTGATGACAAGGTACCTATTGGTAGAGGATCAACTGAATGGAAGAAAGTGTTTGATGCTGAGAAAAAGGAACTGTTAGATATGGTTGAAAAGCATAAAAACCAGCAAATTGAGGTGGCCACAACAGTGAGTGGCCTTAACTAGATTCTTGTTTCTTTCTGTTTCAATTTGGTGTTTGTCTTCTATCCATTGTTTTTTTGTTGTTTTTTTGGTGGGGGTCGTAGTTGTTTATTGTCTTCTTTTTTTTTGGCACCCATGGTGGTTGGTTTTTTGGTTTTTGGGTTGCTGCTATTAGACTTTTGATTATTTTTTGGAGCAGCATTTTGTATCTGATGTAAAGAGTTTTGAGTCCCTTCAAAAGTTGTTTTTCCCTATTAATCAAAACATGCCTCAACTTACAACTAAGCCTACCATCCTTGATGAAACCATGATTGAACCTAAAGAAATTCAAAATAGCTAGGACCAACATAAGAAAAAACCTTCACCTCCTTCCTACAAAAGACAAAGAGACAACAAAAACAATCTCGTCACATGTCTTATAATAAAACAAGTTTACAAAGTCAAAGAGAAAGTGGTTGAACAACCTTCCACGATTCCTTCCATTCCTCCCCTTAGGGAATAAATGGAACCTATGGTTGATCATCTTTCTCCTACACAAACATAGCTTGAAAACTAAACTAAAAGAAACAGAGGTGCTAGAGAGAATAGACAAAGACGTCATGCCCTTGCTTGCAAGTTAAATGAGGAAATAAATAAAGAAAATCAAGATCCAAAATTTATTGAAGCAATGCATGATGATTCTACCCCTTTCCCAAAATAAAAAGATCTTATAATGCAACCACAACAAGAGCTAAAACCTTTTTTAGACATTATCATTCAACCTCCTGTTGTGATTAATTTAGATGATGATGAGGATATTACTAAAATTGATGAGGAGGTGCATAATGAATTGAATACAATGTTTTCCTCTTCCATGAGATTAAATGAAAATTCTCCTAAGAAGAGTGTTGAACTTGGTAACGACCCTAGTTTAGTACTTGCTATTGTCCCTTTGGCTAGTTTCCATCCTTTGGCATATAGTGAACATGATTGGGATGCAAATGACTTGCTTTAGGTTGAATCGCATGTGTCTTACTAGTATTTTGTAATATTTATTTTTTATTTTCTTTTTTGTGATTGAATGCATGTGATGTGATCCCCTGTGACGTTCTATTTGAGGTTCTCTCTCTCTCTTTGTGACATTCCTCTATTTGTACCTACATTCTTCTCTATGTCGTAATATTTTACCTTTTCTTTGTCTTGTGTTTTCCTTTTAGGGATGACGCAAGGCATCAAGAAATTAATGTCTCTTCCATGTTGACTCAAAAGATTTTCCTTTATTTTTATTTTTTTCTTTTTCATTTGTCTTTTATTTTCCTTTTGGGGATGATGCAAGGCGTCAAGATATTCATGTCTCTTCCATGTTGACCTAAAAGGTTCTTCTTTGTTTTCGCTCTCTTTGTGTCATTCTTCTATTTTTGTGTGTATTTGGGGAATGATGAAAATTTTGAGCTCTTTTAAAACATTGTAGCAAGAACATATTGACCTCAAATCCATAGATCCCTTATGTGCGTTTGGAGTTTCATTTTTGGGGCAACTCCTTTTCTCTTTTCTTTGCATGATGCAACTTTATTTCGAAACATATGACTTGGCATAGGGCTTTCCAAGTTAGCTCTCATGTCTTCTTTATAGTTAGCATTTATCATTTGCTACTTTAAAGTAATTTCTCACAACATGGTGTTTAGCAATTTCTTTAAAGTGGGGGCATACATTGGTGTTATTCTTTTGCATTTCATGTTTCATGGTGTAGTCTTCTTACTTCATGCGATGCATCTTTTTTTTTGTGTTGAAATTGGGTGTGATGTCCTTCAAGAGTGTGATTTCTCTTAGCATATTATATTCCTCTTAGTGGCATGATTGGACACACTACATCCCCTAAGTTGTGAATCTTCTATTCTTTGATTGGTTCTCTCTTGGAGACATTAGGCACAATGTTCCCTAAGTTAAAGACCTCATATGAATTAAGTGACTTCTTTGAACTTTCTTTCTTGTTGCATTTACAAAATTTTAGTTATATGGACACCATGCATAACACACTTTGCATGCCTATGGAGCCATCTTGTCTTTTCATGAGTCCCAAGCATGGGAAGCTTTGCTTGCCTCATGAATCTCAAAGTTTATTGTTGTGTGGCACCTTATCAAAGTTATCAGGAGGTATAACTTTGGTATGGTTTGAGAGTGAATCCCACCTGAGGAATTAATTTCCCTTAGCCACTCGCATGTGTGTGCGAGTGCATACCAGTCGTGCACGTATGTGTCTCACCTCCTTGGATTATTCACCCAGCGAATAGCCTGATGTTTCGTTACCTCAAAGTGAGCGTGCATTTTTAGACAAACAACCTAGATTTGATCCACATCGAGATAGACAAGCAATAGAAGCTTGATCCACCCCTCTTTTGTTTTGTTTTTCTTTTTTCTTTGTCTTTGGCAGTGTATGTGTGTGCCTCATTATTGCTCTTTATATCATTACCATGTGTGTTCTTTTGATCCTATGTTGGTTTGTCATAGGACCTTGGTCCTAGGGTCCTGCACAACCCTCTTGATCACCATTATCCTATCTTACTATCATTGGTAAATTTGTACCCCTCTTGATGTGTGTTGGTCTAGTTTAGTCTGAGTTGGAAGAAATTTCCTCCTCTCACTAAAGTGGGTGCTAGATGTAATGACGGAAAAAGTACTACCTTTAACATGGCCATGATTTAATAGTGTTGTAATATGTCTAACATATTCACATTAGGTCTTGGGCCCTTGTGAACTAAATGATCTTATTGATGCCTTATTTGGAGTGTTGTAAAGTGTTGTAACACACTTTAACACTTTTCTAGAATTTTATTAAATAATTGGGATTCTTTATGCTTTGGTTGGCCTTATTTTGCATCCAAAAGCGATATTTAATGCATCTTTTCCAAGATGATCCTGACATAAATCAACATCCAATCATAATTCAAGTGTTTTCAAGTTGTGTGGCCCAAATTTGGTGGTATGGGACTCATATTCCACCTTGGGCGTATGGGTCCCACCTAGGGTTTTAGGTCCTGATCCTTATTTTACACCTTTCTAAGTATTTTTGAAATTGGTCCCATAATTTATGCCTAATGGGACTTATACACCACCTTGGGTGTATGAGTCCCATGTGGCCCAAAATTTAAATTAATTCAAATTCTTGGCAATATTTTATCCTCAAAGATCTGATGTTAGTTTATAGTGTTGTAATTTCAAGAATTTTAGCATAATTAAGTATAAATACAAGTTTCTTTCACTCATTTTTACCCCAAGCATTCAAGTAATCATGCATATATCAAGTTTGATCTCACAAGAGCATTAAAGTTTTTACAAGATAATTCAAGAACATTCAAGGGTAGATTATCAAGTGATTTAGAGAATTGTTCAAGCATTAAGCATCATGTCAAAGTCTTCACACATCATGTTTGTTTTTGAACTAAACATGGTGATGTAGGGTTTTATGATTGAAGCTAGCATTCAAGTCAAGATCTATCCTATTCAAGCAAGAGTCAATATCTAGATCTATTGGATCCACTTCATACATATTTGTAGCCTCTTATTTCTAGGGTTTTGTGAGTTGCATCATATTTTGTTCATTCATCATTCTCCATTCCTATTTCATTTCATTTCAAGGGTTGCTTACCAAAATGGGGTTTGACCAAGGAAAACCCCTTTCCACTAACAAACAACATTTTTCCCTCTTTGGTGTGTGATTTGTAGGTCTAGGTTGAAAACATATTGTAGAGAAAGTTTGGAGAAAGTTGTCAAAGTTGTCACCTTCGATTGAAGATACTAGGACTTCTACATGCTACAAATTAGGGTTTTAGATCTGGGAATCAATTGGGAAGTGTAGAGTATAAATTAAGGAGAAGATTTAGGCCTTGAAGTTCTAGAAAACCCTAACTAGATTGATACACCAGTTATGTCATATGAGTCCCAGTTTAGGTCATTTTCTAGTTTTTTGCAGTTTCAGACACCCATTTGCCAGATTTTAGTTTTTGCATAGAAATCTAGATCTAGGACTAAATCGCCCAGACTAGCATATGAGTCCTAGTATTCTTTAAAATCAGTTTTTTTAGCATTTCAGGCCTTCATCTAGTCATCTTTAGAATTCTAGGTGCACACATTTCATCTTGCGGCTTTATGTTTTATTTTACATGCATTTTTAGGTCATTTAGTTAAAGATTGCATGATATTTGGGTTAAGCATTACATCTTTCATTTCATTAGTCTTTCCAAGCCCTATCTTGGCGGTGAACCACTCATTACTTTACAATCATACCTTAGGACAACCCTATTGGAAGATCTCTTTCTCCTTTGCATTTAGATCTCTAGGGTTTCCCTTCAATGAAATAATTGTGAAGTGGGTTTTCTCTATGTCCTAAACCATATGAAACAAATCTCATCATTATTTTTTTATTTCACCATTAGCATTGCATAATCATTAATGCATCTCCATAACCCATAATACTTTACAAGGTAAAAACATAAAATCATCCTTTCATATATACATAATAAGCATGCATGTGCATATTCAAAATCATTTACAAAATTAAATATGTAATCACTTGACATCATATTTTATCTCATACATGTATAAACATGTTAGTAACACATATATATGACATAAAAATTTGTGCACACCCATTAAAGTTGCATACAAAACATAAAAATATATAAATTTTATACATAGATATCAAATTTAATAGCTTGCACAAAACTAGCATAACATGAAAATATATGTGTATCCATTTGGACACCATAAAATTATCACATCAATCATTTAGACTTCCAGCATAATAGAACCATCAATATAAATAAAACAACAAATAACATCTACATAATCATCATAAAATCATAACATCATAAATTCACATCACATAATAAGTACATAAAACATACACAAATAATCATCACTGTAAAATCATGGTCTCATATATATCATCAATAAAAAACCATGATAAAAATATATAAAGGCCTCTTCCATGTACATCCAAAATAGATATCCCCAAGGTACAATGCATAACATGGTCACCCTATCCTATGCTCACCCTCTTTGGCTGGGCTAGTCTCCTTGTTGGTGGTGGTGGAGGTGGTGTACCCTCAAAACGATGTGGCTCCATACCCACTATTGGCCTTAATCTCACTGATCTTGAACTATGTGAGCTACTACTCACTATAAAGCTATGAGATCTTTGCATTGTTGGCACTACTTACTTGTAACATCCCTCCTCTTAGTACTAAAGTAAACTCAAGAATTTACTACAAGGTACAAATAAACTTAGTAACCATGAGAGAGATTTTATTTTATTTTATTTAAACATTTGCATAATCTCAAGAAATAAAATAAAAATTTACATGATAATCTCTAACTTGAAATTATATGTAATCATAGCTAGAATCAAAGAGAAGTCCTTACACTTTTCCTTTGGATCACATTAAATACAAATTGCAAAAGAATAGTTTTACCTCATAAGTTTGACTATCATAAGCCATAACATGGAGATCACTACATCTGGAATGTGGTTAACTATCTTCACAAGCCTTGGTCAGCCTTCTGCTACAGAGGGAGAGCATCATCTAAGTGCTTTTCCTCCAATCGCAGACTCAAGTCCCCCTACACACTTCCTAACTGGAAGTGCCCCGACTCTTCATGAAGGGTATAGATATAAGGAACTACCAAGTTTCTCCATCTGATTCCTAGTGATGTGTCCTACAAAACTCAATCAACCATACAACTCTAGATCCCTTCTAGCTAAGTATGATCATTCTGATGGGTCATGCCATCTAGACACACACCTCTGACTCATCATAGAACTATCACAATTTGCAGTTTTACTTACTCTATTGGTACTCTAGACACAAACTAGCCTGTATAGAAAATACATTCTAGCCAATCTAACTTAGAACTAATCCTTAATCTAGGATATACATGTAATGTAAATATTTAGGTATTTCAACCTTTTAAAAGTCCCTTATTGCATTCTTGCAATATCTAGGATTTATGACTTCCTATCATTTACTCTCAAGATTCAATACCCAACATCTTTGATGCATTAATTCAAGTTTTGACATTATAATAGAATCTCTTAAGGTGTTATAAAGACTTCCTGTCATGTTCTATGGTTTTCTCAACCTTTTGCTGTCAATCAATATAGATATATGTACAATGTCATATCCGACATAAGAGTTATATATTTCCTATATCCTCCTTGTTCCAATACTAGGGTTTAGCTTCTCTAACCTAATACATGGAAGTATCAACATTCTTGTCATTCCAAAGGAAATAACATAAGTGTAACAGATCATAAGAATAAAATGCTTCTAGTCTTTCCTAGACTACTTGGCATGGTTTGTATTCACCTTTTAACATACTTGAATAAACATAGTATTCATGGTATTCCTTTACCAATATAATATCTAAAAGAATACTATCATTTCATATCAATAGTATTGATCTAAGTCAATCTTCCAACATAAGTTAGGTTTTAATATCTTATACCACATGTGTGAAGTATGGCCATTTGTAAAGAGATGGCTTCCAATTATGGTGAAATATAAGAGTTTCATACTATCCATCCTCATAAGTATATAATTACCTAGGAAAAATAGTTCCACCAATAAACCAGGTAGGCACTTAGTGTCACCTAGAAGACAATACAAATTTCCTCTTATCTATTTTCTCCTTCTTCAACAAGGGGTCAACATATCTTCTAAATACATAAGATGCAACTTAGTTATCATAATAACTATAATTAAAAGTTAAGCTCAATTGTAGGGAATTTGTGACTCCACATCACCTTATTCCACTTTCTAATCATTTCATATGTAAGTCATACCATATTCACCACCCTAGATCTATCCATGGTTCTCAAATCCAATTTAACTATCCTATAGAATAGAATCATATTCTTGATACTATCTGGGCATTCCTTGCCTTAACTAAATAGAATGGTTTCATAATAGTTGATAGCTCAAATTACCCTTATGAGCTTTTTTAAACAAGTCAGACCAAATACAGGTTAAGAACAATCACAAGAATAAGGCCTTCAAATAAACCTTATGAACTATTCTTCCAACTTTATATTTGCATTCTTTACTAGTTTAGTCCAAAAGATTTAGCGTGAGTAACAAGTTCCAGGGTTTCACCACACAATGCAATTCATGTTCACTTTTTCTATGAGTAAATGGTTGGGATTCAACAACTTGGATAGTTTAGAGTTGAGCAAGATTAAAGAACTCGTGACTATTTAGAAAACCCCGGGGTAGAGTACTCAGTTTCTAAAAATCCAAAGCCCTATAGCTCGAGGAAGCATATGAAACATTATTTGATGAATGCAGTAGCTGACATGGTCTGCATTAAGCAATACTTAATTTCTTGCTTCAATAGTTCTATTGTAATGTACTTCTCACATAGCACCCTCAAGATTATCGGTCGAGATTCTACCATTCTTTACATCTGTTGGATGTCCACTATGACTTACCAAAAATTTTCATGATAGAAAGGAAGATTTTAAATGAAATAGTAGCTCGTTCAAGCTTAAATTCAGTCATTTACTGGACTGCAAGGTTCACTCGCCAGTATAGATAGAATTTTTCTGCCTAAAAGCCTTATTAAAAAAGAAGGTATTCATCTTACTGGCTATCATACATCATTCAATGATTTTAAAGAAACACAGCCCAAGTTCGATTACCTAAGGCAAGAAATCTTCATGGATGCAACTGGTTCAAGTCTCATGGGATGACTACCTCTAGCTAAAGTCAATTTTTGTTTATAACTCTTAGCTCCTCAGGCTTAAATACCTATCGTGCTCTTGAATACATAGATTGCTTGAATTTGTTCCTCTTGTGGAGTTCTCACCTGTCTAATAATGGTGATTTTTCTTCTTGAGCACATTCCTTCACATGTGAAGATACTCTCCAATTCGGCCTCCATTTTCGTACTCTAAATGTCTTTCCCTATGCAAAAATAACAAACTCCCTCCGTACGCACCCACCCATATGAATGATATTTGGGGACTGCAATGAATGCATGATATGTACAAAATGGATTTATTCTAGATGCTTTCAAAACTTTGAAGCAAATGACATCCCATCTTCCTACGCTAAAATGGGAGCTCAAATAAACATGGTCCTCCCTTGTGTCCATTACAGGATATCTTTTAAAATGACTGATGCCTCCACTCTTGTATAACTGATTCTTTCTCTTCTGCAACGGTTTCTTTCCTTTTTCTTTTTATTCTCTTTTCGTTCTTCAAGGTAATTAAGGGCTACCCCTGGCGATTTTGCAACTATCCTCTAATATCTTAATCTTCATCCTATAAGTCAGTTCTAATTACTGTTTTGTTTTACTAGTATCTCCACCATGCTGCAAATACATAGGAAAAATCTTTTTCTTAAAGTGAGTTTTGCTCACAAGTAAGGAGTGGAGTAGTTGGTCCTTTTGACCACTCTCCCATAATCCTCCATTTTCTCCTAATAGGAATAAAATATTCTTATAATAATGGTTGTTTAAAATCCATTCAAAACACTCGTACCGCCACTTGAGTGGCTTAATTAATACATTTACAAGTTTATCCAATCAGCCACAAGGTTTTAAATTAGAATTTAAATATATGCATTATAACCATTTTGAAAATGTGGCTTGATAAATATTATTGCCACTTTCATGATTATGGTAATTTTCCCAAAAAGATAGAGAATATCATACATATTTTATTTGTTTATTTATTATTATTAATATTATATATAAGATGTATTCATCTTGATCTTATATGTATAATATATAAGATAATTGTTGATTCGATATCACTGCAATGACTTATCACATCGAAAACAAGGCTAACAATCAATTACTATCGACAAGCTTCTAAACATGTTAAACAACATGAACTTGACTTTAAATGACATCGACAACTTATCGAGTCGAGAAATAAACGTAGATCAAAAGGGTCGAGTATCACTTACCCTGCTCAACTAGGTTCACCATTTTTGCATCAACACAATACCTAAGATGGTGATAGCCTATTCTATTCCTTGTATCTATACCCTTCTCTTTGATGATGCTCTCCCTCCCTTTCTCGGAGGGTGGAAACCTATTTCCTGAATGCAATCTTGCAAACACTAACTTGAGATTAATGTATCAATAATCATTTCATAATCCTTATGAAATCATCACATCTTAAAAACTTTTAAACACATGTCAATTTTGAGTCAAATAAACATAAATCATAAAAACATTGATTTTTCTAGACATTTTTCCTAAACATCAAATCATTGAATCATGTGTACTCCTTTACTATTTGCTTCAAAAGTACAAAGTAAAACATAGTTAAAGTTAGGGATGTAACACTACTCATATAAAGTATGGTAATGTCACATCTATTGCATCAAACATGTCAGATCTAATAGTATCTTGTGTAGACACGTAAAGTATATTGATTGACATTATGCATCTGATCCTGATTACTAACATCGTTTCTTCCTGAATCATCCCTTGGTCTAACCATTTAATCAAATTCCCCTATCTGATTAAAAAAATCAATACTCCTCTCTTAATTAAATAAATCATTTTATCTAATCAAGTCATCTCTTTTGTTAATTAAATCAATCCATCTGATCTAATTATCCCTATTTAATTAAATAATCAGTTATTTGATTAAATCTCTAAAAGTCTATTCATTAAATTAAATAAATTAACACCTTATTTGATTTAATCTAACACCATCTCTTTTAATTAAATAAATCAAAATCCTTATTTAATTAATCTCTTGTCATATTCCTCTCTTCTTTGATTTAAATAAATCCATAAATTTGAGTCAAATAGGTCACATCATCTAATCTCTCTCATTAAATTAATTAACCCTTGATTAATTTAATCTCATCCTATGTCACATCCTCTAGATAATGCAAGTTGCACATGAAAATAGATTTAATTCATTTATTAAATCTCTATTTTCCTCACAAGCCATCTTTTCGAATATTCTTTCAATTTGAATTCAAAAATTCCAAGTCAACATGTACATCCAACAAGGAAATAAATTCATCTTACATGTCCTTTGCCATGAGCCAAGTGACATTTATTGCATTTTCCCTTCCCTCTTACATGTCATTTCAACAAATTTGAAATTCAAAATTATGCATTTATTGGCACAAACCCCAAATCTTGCACATCCTTCATCCATTCATAGCTTGAAAAATGGCATCATACCATTGGATGAATGTTAGTCCCACATTTCTCAATTTTGGACATTCATCCATCTTGGAATTCTATAAATAAAGAGCTCATATCCTCATTTCATCCATTATCATTGAGTCATAGCTAGATTTTTGCAGATTTTTGCTTGGAGTTCTCATTCTTCACCAACAAAGTGGATCAATCATCTTCAACACACCAAGCTTGCATCATAGGAATTGGGAAAGGGCCAATTTTCACATCAAATTGGCACCAATTCCCCCATGGGATCATGAGTTTGCACATCTAATTAGGATTTAATCTTTGTTTTATCATTTCCATTGTGTTCTTTAATATTTTCTTCCTAGTTTGAATGTTGTAAATGGATTTCATGGGGAATCCTTGTTTTGGCTTGCAATCTCTTGTCGAACTTGTTTATTCTTGTTGTTTTTTAGGTACCAAGGTTGGGGTTCGCACATTTGGTGCTAGAAGGAGCCCTTATGACTCAACCTGTAGAATCAACATCATACCACAAACAAAAAAACAACTGCCCACCATCCAATTACAACGATAAACCTCGTATGTGGGAAAGAAATAAAAAACATTACAAATGATGGTGATCATTAGTGGTCCTCACAAAAATACACCCACACTGCAAATCCAAACACGACACCAAAACACTCATCAGACAACACACCAACCCAACAACAATCCAACCCTCAATAACTCAATGACCAAAGGGGACCACCCCAACACAAAATTTATCCCAAATGAAAATACACCATTTTGGGGGAACCACTTGAGGACATAATGAAAAAGTTGATCGACGAAAAACTCATCAAGCCTCCTACATTTGAGAATTACCAAGAAACCAATGTCAAACCTCCTTGGTATAATGAGAATCAACTTTGCAAATTTCATAAAATTAAAGGCCATACCACAAACAGTTGCATGAGACTCAAAAACATCATCCAAGACCTCATCGATAAGAAAATCATAAACATGGAACAACCTACAGGAAATTAGGATCTTAAAATATACACGAATCTGATGCCGAATCATGGCAACAAAGGGAATAAAAATGATAAAGGGAAGGGCAATGTAAATCATGTGTATGAAACAGTTGCTGCCTCCCTAAATGAAGACTGCATGGTCATCACCATCAAGGGCACCCATGCCGAATATTGTGGAATCACCACAAGAGGCGACAAAGTCACCATCGCAGGATCATCCCAACCAAATAGAGTCCCTACATCTAGATCCATTCCTAATGGCTATAATGTCCTAGACCAACTCAAGAGAACCCAAGCACACATCTCCATCATGGAGTTGTTAAAAATATCATCAGCTCATAAAAATATCCTTGAGGAAGCATTAGCCTCATCCATTGTCCCTGTAGATCTCGATGCAAAGCAATTCCAAGCTATGGTCAGAAATATCATAACGCCTAATCTCCTTACATTTTCTGACCAAGATTTCCCCACCCAACCATCTCACAACTGTACACTTCACTTGGAAGCCATTGTACACAAAATCAAAATCAAAAGGGTCTTGGTGGATGGAGGTGCGGGCTTGAACATATGTTCCCTAAGCCTCATCAAGCAATTGAAAATATCAAAAGATTCCATCGACAAAGGAAAGGGAATCACGATAAGAGCATATGATGACCAAGAAAGAGTGTCTCAGGGCACGATTAAACTCCCTATTCAAGAAGGGCCAACTCTCATGGAAACCACTTGTCAGGTCTTGGACCTTGACTTGCCATATAATATCCTCTTGGGACACCCATGGATCCATGTGATGAAAGTCGTAGCATCAACCTTCCACCAATGTGTGAAATTTACACATAATGGACAAGAGGTTACTGTCCATGGAGACCCTGAACCGTTTTCATATTGCAAAAATATTGAAGCAAAATATTACAAAATCCCCCAAGTGCCAAAAAATGATGAGGGCCCATCCACACCATACATCAACCCCGCCACTCTTGCGTCCACTTCTGCAACAGAGGCACCCACGACTCCTACCATTCCCACCATTTTTGACATCAAGTTTATCATCTAGGAGGATGGTTGTGGAAGCTACAAGCTCCCTAATAATTCCTTTGTGGTAGGAGAGTTACCACAATCTCCTAGATCACGGGGACTTCCACAAGAAAACCAAGCTTCCACATCACAAATGTCTCCTGAAGACTATCCTGAATTCACAAGATGGGGAGACCTTGGCTAGGAGGTTATTGAAGCAGATCCATCTCACATGTTATATCAAGATGAAAGATCGACACCTGAATTACCAATGGATGAGACAAGAAAGGGCCTACAAATGATGCTCGCAATGGGCTATGACATAAATCAAAGATTGGGACAAAATGACAATGGCCTCATAATACCTATCATGCCAGAGATGTGACCCATAACAAATCTTGGCCTTGGATGTACCCCTCCGAGTATAACCATACATGGCTGAAGTCCTATGGTTAGAATGGTTAATATTTCTCCTCAGCCAATAGCAGCAAAAGTACGCTCACCAATATCCGTAGGTAGAGACATACATAACTTTATAACTGAGGCCTATATTAGTAGCGATGACGAGGATAGCATGACCAATCTACCTAGGTTATTTGAGGACACCACCCTGTGCATGATGAGCACCCTCTCCTTTGAAACAGACCATCAAAATCATGAGATCCGCTTAGTATATCCCCAACTCATCGACTATGACCAATGAGGACCATCGACTCTCGATACATTCAAAAATGATGAGGCGCTCTAAGAATTCATGGGATTGTGGGACAACATTCTAGAAGGGGATCACAAGGCAGGGTTTATAATGGAGTTGAAGACACATTCCTATTATGGGGAAATGATTAAATCCTTCAGTCATAAAAGTGAGAAACTAAGAATCATATCCAAGTCCTTGAGTGAAAACCACACTATGGCACTCTCTAATAAGAAAAAAGTAAAAAGAAAGGATGTATCCAATGGTGAAAACCTCTCTGAGGCACCAGAGGATGAAGGATTCAATCTTCCTTTAAGAGCTATTCATCAGGAGAAGTCAGCAGTCTTGGCTAAAAAATGCAATCCTGTCAACCTAGGAACAGAGGAGACCCCGCATATCACATTCTATGCAGAATCACTATTATCAAAAGAGCAAGAACTCCTAGCAGCATTCCTAAGGGAAAGGAAAATAAACTTCGCATGGAGTTATGCTGACATGCCAAGACTTGATCCAAAGACTGTGGTTCATCATTTAGCAGTGTATCCAGAAGCAAAGCCGGTCAAACAAAAGCTTCGAAAAATGCATCCTCAAATCGCCTTATTGCTCAAAATGGAGCTCAAAAAGTTGTTAGATGCAGGATTTATCCGACCAATTGATTATCCAAAATGGGTGTCAAATTTGGTACCTATTTCCAAACCTGATGGAGCCATCAGAATCTGCACAGATTTCTGAGATTTGAACAAGGCATGTCCAAAGGATGATTTCCCGCTTCCCAACATCGACATGATAGTAGACATGACAGTAGGACATGAGATGCTATCACTAATGGACAAATTTTCAGGATACAATCAGATCATGACAGCAAAAGAAGATCAACATAAGATGTCTTTCACTTGTCCATGGGGGACCTACTACTGGAACATGATTCCATTCAGCCTAAAGAATGTAGGAGCAACATATCAAAGGGCCATGACATTGATATTCTACGACATGATCCATAAAATGGTTGAAGACTATATGGACGATATTCTAGCTAAATCCAAAAAAAATACAAGATCATATAGCAACCCTAAGTGCTATCTTTGACAGATTGGAGGAATACAAAGTTAGACTAAATCCCAAGAAGTGCGTCTTCGACGTATAATCAGGTAAATTGCTAGGATACATAGTGTCCATGAGGGGTACCGAGGTGGATCCATCAAAGGTGAAAGCAATCCTCGAGATGGAAGCACTAAAGACATTAAAACAATTAAGAGGCCTCCAAGGAAAACTCCAATCCATCTAATGATTCATAGCACAACTGGCGGACAAGCAAAACCCATATTCTCACCTACTCCACAAGGGGGTAGTGTACAAATCAGATACAAAGTGCGAAGAGGCATTTAACAAAATCAAGGAATACCTATTGACACCACCAGTCTTAATGCCACCCATCCCAAAAAATCCATTGATCCTATACGTGTCAACAACAGAGGCATCCCTTGGATCTCTCCTAGCTCAACATGATGAAAACGGAATAGAGAGGGCTATCTACTACATTAGTAGAACAATGGTCGGTCATGAGCTAAACTACTCATTCATCGAGAAAGCATGCCTCGTAGTAGTGTTTTCATCACAAAAATTTAGACATTACATGTTGGCACACAAGATAAAGCTCATCACAAAAATTGGCCCCCTCAAGTATCTCTTATCAAAGGAAATGCTCACAGGAAGAATGGAAAAATGGGTGATGATATTGTCAGAGTATAACATCGAGTATGTAGAGCGAAAATCAATTAAGGGACAAGTTATTGTAGATCAACTAGCAAAAGCACCTATTTATTCTGAGAGTCCTCTTGTCTTAGAGTTTCCAGATGAATCCATTTTTAACCTCAACATAGCTGACCACTAGAAACTATACTTCGATGGCTCATACACATAGCATGGATCAGGAGCTGGTGTCTTCTTCATTACCCCACAAGGGGATTGCATACCAAGGTCATACAAACTGGCATTTCCTTGCACCAACAACATTGCAGAATACAAGGCTTTGACTATAGGTCTCAGGATAGTAATGCAATGGAACATCATGGCTCTCAAAGTATACAAAGACTCTTAGTTGATCATAAATCAAGTCAATAATGAATATCAGACCAAGGATGACAAGCTCACTCCATACAAGAAATTGGTGGAGACTCTCAAAGAATCTTTCATTGAAATAACATTTGAGCAGATTCCTAGAACCAACAACAGAGTAGTAGATGCCATTGCAACAATTGGATCCCTTATAAATATCCCTCACAAGGTTCCAAAATATGAATACTTGATTCAGCAGCTTCTCGTCCCTACATTCGAGGTACCATAATCAAAATTCGTGTGTGAGATCGTTGGTCCTGGTGATCCTTGGTATAATGACATCTACACATACCTGTGAATAGGAGTCATACCCGCTGACCTACCATCAAACCTAAAATGAACCTTTGTTAAAAAGGCATCCAGATTTGTCATCCTAGGTGATACCCTATACCGTAGAAGCATAGAAGGTACCTTACTGCGCTGCTTAAATGCTAAGGAGGCATTAACTGTTCTAACTGAGGTACACAACGATATTTGTGGTTCGCACTCGAGTGGAATGACCATAGCCAAGAAACTGCTAAGGATGGGGTATTATTGGCCCACAATGGAAAGAGAAGCACATGATCATGCTAGAAGGTGTCTACAATGTCAGTAGCATGGGGACCTCATCCATGCTCCAACTCAAGAGCTTCATCCTATCATCACACCATGGCCCTTTTCGCAGTGGGGACTTGATCTCATTAGGAAAATCACACCCACCTCATCTAATGGCCACAAATTCATCATAACCGCAACTGAGTACTTTACTAAGTGGGTGGAGGCCATACCCATGATGTATATAATTGGGAAGTAGATTTCTAAATTCATCCTAAACTATCTCATATGCCGCTATGGTGTTCCACAATCCATTATCTTAGATAATGGGACACCATTCAAGAATCAGGATGTCCGCAACTTATGTGAGAAATTTAAAATCCATTGCTTCTCCACCCCGTACTATCCCCAAGGTAATGGCCAAGCAGAAGCTACAAACAAAACCATTTTGAAAATCCTCAAGAAAATAGTCAATGATGCAGGTCGTGACTGAAATTTACAGCTTAATCCTACCCTCTAGGCCTATCAAACCAGCATCCGCACACCCACTGGTGCCACCCCCTTCTCCTTGGTCTACGGATCAGAAGTTGTACTCCCCATTGAGATTGAGCTCCCATCCCTCAGGATATCACTGCAAAACCTCATCACAGATGAAGAGTATCGGGTATCAAGACTAAATGAGCTAGAGCTACTAGATGAGAGACGTATAGATGCTTTAAATCATTTGCAAGTCTATCAGAATAGACTCAAACGAAGCTACAATAAGAAAATCAGAATCAGGACTTTCCAAGTCGGAGAACTGGTCTTAAAAGAAAATTAGAAGAATGTCCCAAACCCAAGCAGCAAAGGCAAGTTTGAACCTAATTGGTTGGGACCATTCGTCATCACAACAAGTTATAAATTAGGGGTATATCAGTTATCAACACCCGAAGGGGAACCTCTACGGGAGCCAATGAATAGCTCCCATCTCAAAAACTTTTATGCCTAAATCTTTCAAGGTATAGAACCAAAAAATCAAAAAAATCAAAAAATATCCTAAAAAAATGGTTACTTCGGCGAAAACCTAGCAAACAGGCATCTTGGTAACAACAAAAAAAGCAAAAAATCCAAAAAAATCCAAAAAAATCGTCCTCTAGTGAAAACCACTTCTGTGGCACTTTGGGCAAGTACCTTGGCAAAAACCTGGCAAATAGGCACCTTGCATAAATAAGCACTTTCCATCCACTAGGATCCTTACGACTTGTTTTGCATCATCCCTCCATCACACTTCCATCATCCATCGCATTTAGGTCTCCATCCATCACTCATCCACTTGCATCCGTACCTTATCTTTGTCCTATTTTTGTATCATGATCCCTCCTAGTACTACTTGGCCCATCCTCAAGGTTAGTTTGTCCTGCCTTTATCGAGGTAGTCTATTGCATCACGTTGGGGGTATGTTCTCATTGGATCGGATTCGTGTATGATCTTAAAGTCCTCAAATCAAAAAATCCAAAAACATCATAAAATCAAAAAATCCAAAAACATCAAAACATCAAAAAATCCAAAAACATTCAAAAATCATCAAAATCCTAAAAACAGGTCAAAAATTTAGTCAAAAAAAGTAAAAAAAAAAGTCATCTTGTCAAACTACATCATCTCTAAGCTTGAACGTAGGCAAGGTTGATCTTTGATCATCCCCCAAGACACTTAGGTAAGTCCTTTAGGAGTCTATCATAATAAACTGACATCTCATCATAAATCATTCAAGTAGTTAGTTGAACTACGTGGTCTATGCGTGTATGACGTAGGCAAGGCTAATATGTCAAGACCCCTAGGATAGGTCGTTAGGTTACTCTCTTGGTCAAAATTTCAAAAAATCCAAAAAACATTGGAAAATAAAAAAATCAAAACATTTGCAAAATCTCGAAAAATACAAAAAATAGCCTCAAAACATTGCAAAACATCAAAAACATCCAAATATTCAAAAAAATCCATCCATCTCATCTCGCTTGCACCCAAAATAACACCACTCATAATAAATTGATCATCATCCTCAACCTTTGGTGAAACAGTTAGAAACAAGTCTAGAAAATTAAAAGTAAAACTCCAAACATCAAGTCTCAAGTCTGAGTCAGTGCGTAAGCAAGTTGGTCATCTCTTCGTATTGGTAACTCATCATCTGAATTGGTCCCATATCCATCCCTTAGAACACTTTGGATAAACGAAATTACGTGCCACCATCCACTAACATGTCCTAGGATGTATCCTTCCTACAATGGGCATTATCTTTTGGCAATAAGTTTTGGTTCTTATCCTTAGAAAACACATCCTCTTTCCGTTAGCAGTATTGAAGAGCATCAGCTTGTTTGTGTGCTTTATCTTTTTCTTTTGACTTATCTTATTTGTGCTCATTCTAAGGACGTCTCGATGATATTCCAAAACAGAGGATTTAGAGAAATAGGAATGGGGCAATGATCATTATCTTTTGTCTACTATGCTTGTTGGACTTTCTTGTAATATAACCTCAGTGAATACTTGCTTTGTTAGGTATGTATGGAAGAGGTCTAGGGCAACTTGTTGACTATTGCATGGATAGGTTTACCTTTCAGTGTTTTGGTCTGAGGTGCCTGAAACTTCCGAAGTGCATCCTAGCAAGGTTTTCGTATGTTAGGTGTGAACAAGAATACTCCTATCTGCTTGTTAAGTCAAAATTCATCTCACTGGGTACAACGCCATCCTGGTTTTCTATACCTTGATGCATCCTACCATGTGTGATATCAAACATAAGAAAATTTGGCCCTTTGAAAATCCCAATTCCTCGGCAAGTAATCATCATCATCATCATGTGCATTTGCATCATCTTGTGTCTTGTTGAAATGACTTCTTCTTTTCTTACTAATTGTACTAACAAGGTACTATGCTAGTTGATAATCATCACCATCATCATCATCGATCTTGCATCCACAAATCATTAGCATATTGCATAAACATATCATATAGGAAACATATGCATTACATTTTAATCATCATATAAACAGTTTATCATAAACATTCTTCATAGATAGGTGCATCCATGACATTGCATTTCACCCATTACATTGCATCTCATGACATTATATCAATCATTACATCAACATTCATTTGCATTTCATAACCATTTCATATTACCATCTATCATATAAATCATCGCATAGCATCTGCAGAAGCATTTCATAATCATTTTTGCATAATCATAAACAATAGGTATATAATTATTTAATTCATTAGACATATGGGTAAGTGCACAAAGTTGAGTCCATGAAACATGGAAGTTTTTTCCTTAACCAAAAAATTGAAATCGGCATTGAGGAAACGGGATCCCAATTTTAATAAACGGGATCCCGATTTTTAAAAATCGGGATCCCGTTATGGTTTGGGATTCCAAGCCTAAGATGGAACGGGATCCTGTTTCCCATCAGATTCTGAACCGATGGAAAAGGCACAGGATCCCGATTCTCACGAAATGGGATCCCGATTACTAAAAAATGGGATCCCGATTTCTATAAATCGGGATCCCGTTTTGTAGAAATCGGGATCTTGTTTTATATTGCTATTTATTTAAAAAAAAAACCAGATTTCACTGCACAACGGACGGGACCCTGAGTACTGGCGACAGCGACCCCCACAATCAGCTACAGGTACCCCCCTACATGCCTTTTTTTTGCATTTTTTTATTTTGAATTGAAATTTTGAAGAAAATAAGTGAATTTAGCAATTTCTTTTAATTTATTTCATGTTTTAAGCATTTTTTTATATTGTTATAGTAGAAATAAATAATTTTAAAAATAGACAAAAAAATGCAATGAAACTTGAAGGTTTTTTAATAAAAATGAAAAAATGAACCTTGAATTTTGTTTTAGAAACAAAATTTAACTTTTGAAACCTAAATTGTTCGATTAAACCCAAAAAATTGAATTTGAAAACCCTAATTGGAAACAAAAAAAATTGCATTTCAAAACCCTAGAAATCAAAATGAAATAAAAACATTGCATTTACAAATCCAAATCAAGCTTTTTGAAACCTGAATTCAAATCAAATGAAAAAAATTGAATTTAAAAACCCTAGTTTGAATTGAAATGAAAAAATTGCATTAAAAACCCTAATTGTTTAAAATTGAAACCCTAAATTGAATTGGAACAAAGAAATTGTTAAAACCCTAAATTGGAATCGAACAAATCATTTTGATTTTGAAAACTAGGTAATTTTGAGCTCAAAAAAATTCATTTGCATTGCTTAAATGTTTTAAATTTTATTTGCTTTTATGGAAAAAATGATATATATTAAACTCTAGTTTCAATGTTAAATTATAATTAGATTAGAAATCAATATGTTAAAGAATAGTTAAAATTGATAAAGTTTATCTTGATGTTTGTTTGCAAATTTAGTTAGCAAATTTGTAAATCTAAGTGCATACAATCGATTCCAATTGACACTAACTTGCAAGTCTAAATTATGCCAAGGGCCACCCAAACTTCACCCTAAGTTTGCTAAACCCTAGACCCTAAACTGTAAAATCTAAACCCTCAACACTAAAGCATTTGAAATTTATGAACCCTAGACCCTAATCATTCATTGGACATACCTAAAATTATGTAGCTTCAATGTCAAGAATGGGTCTATTTGGTAGATTTATGAAAACTATTTTGAATATCTAGAATGCCATAAAAATATAATTATAGCAATTCCAATTGGAAACACTTGGGTACATATATATCATATGAAATTTAAATCTAGGAAGGTGTCTATTATATAGGAGAGTTGATAATACATGGAAAGAGGTTTGTATGGGAATAGATGTATTAAGAATTTAACATACCACATGACCTCTATCTATAGGATTTTTAAGATGTGATCCTAGATAATAATCCACCCATCCTCAATCATAATGGATTCTTTATCAATTAAGAGAGATGCAATAACCATAAAATTACCTATATTTTGATACTATATAGATTTATGTGGAAGGATAGAAATGCATCAATAAGGAGACCAAGATGGAACCATTTAACACCTACAAGGTACACCTATTACATGGGAAAGGGAGGAGGTACATGATGATAGTTTGGAGGAACTACATGCTATTATTACAATTTAGAGATAGGAGGATGATTCATATAAAAGAAATATAATTAAATATTTATGGTATTTAATATCATAAAATATAATATAAGATTACAATTAAGGATAGGTAATGTTACAATTTTACTTGGGGTTTTAATGAGGATTTAGGCTTAAGATTCAATTAGGTTTGTAGTAAATAGTTAGGTTTGGTAGGAATATATAATAAAATATTAATATAATTATAATACGATATAAATTAATTTAAATATAATATAATATAGGAATACATTTAAAGATTAGGTAAAAGGTTATAATTTAATTAAGTTTCAATTAGGTTTGCAATTCAATTAGGATATGGTTAGGGGTGGGGATCATTTAGCATTCTATTATTGTTAGAGTATGGGTTACATTTAAGATTATTGTTATTTTTGTGTAATGTATAGATTGATTCATTTTTAACATGATACTTTTTTTTATTAGAGGGGTAAACACTTTTGACCTAGAGCTAGATGGAACCAATGAGGCTATAGTATTACTAAATTTGGACCTCACTAGACATCTAGATCCCCTTACGCCATCCTATCACCTTAAATCATAAATTGATTTCTTAAGGGGTCCCAATATGAAATATTGCTTAAGGGGATCAAAGAAATTCTTAAAATTTGGTGAAGTTGCCCAAGGCAACCAAATTTAACAATAATAAGATCGTGCAAGATTATAATATGAATGAGATTTCATGATCTAGGTTGGTCAGTTGAAACAAGAGTAGATCTCAATCAACTATTCCACGAGAAAATGTTCTTCACTAACTTGCAAGTTCATTAAATATTTCAAGGGGCACCAAAACTTTACCCTAAGTTTTGTAAACCCTAAAATATAAACTCTAAAATCCTAAACCTAAACACTAAACCATTCATTTTGTCTTAAAGGCTCTTAATGAAATTTGGTTGCATTAGGAAATGCAAATTTTATTCCTTGAACTCATGTCATTTCTCCTAGGACTTCACTAGACTTAAATCCTTAAGCCATCCTGTCACCCTAAATCAGTAATTCAATGAGAATTTCTCAGGGGGATCAAAGAAGTTCTTAAAATTTGGTGATCAAAGTTGCCATCATGATCTAGGTTGGTGGGATTGAGCAAGAGTAGATCTCAATCAACTATTCCACAAGAAAATGTTCTTCACTAACTTGCAAGTTCATTAAATATTCCAAATTCTAAACCCTAAACCCTAAACACTAAAGCCATTCATTTTGTCCTACTGGGGATCATAAAGTGAAATTTGGTTGTCTTAGGAAAATCCACCAAATTTCATTCCCTTATGCCATAATTTTGTCACAGGATCTTACTACATATATCGCAGGTATCCTATTACCCTAAACCCTAAACCCTAAAGCCATCATTTTTTCTTAGGCTCTTAATGAAATTTGGTTGCCTTGGGCAACTCCACCATATTTCATTCCCTTATGCCATGTAATTTTGTCCTAGGATCTTACTACATATATCCCCTTAAGTTATTCTATTACCCTAAACCCTAAACTCTAAAGTCTAAACCCTAAACCCTAAAGCCATCATTTTTTCTTAGGCTCTTAATGAAATTTGGTTGCCTTAGGCAACTCCACCAAATTTCATTCCCTTATACCATGTAATTTTTTCCTAGGATCTTACTACATATATCCCCTTAAGTTATCCTATTACCCTAAACCCTAAACTCTAAAGTCTAAACTGTAAACCCTAAAGCCATCATTTTTTCTTAGGCTCTTAATGAAATTTGGCACCAATTTTATTCACTTGAAACCATGCCATTTTCTCCTAGGACCTCACTAGGCGTAAATCCCCTTAAGCCATCCTGTCACCCTAAAAGTATTGGTTCAATTTTCTTAAGGGGTTCAATATGACATTTCTTAAGGATCAAAAGAGAAGTTCATAAAATTTGGTGATCAAAGTTTCCCAATTTAAACCAAATTTAACAATAATAAGATCACACAGATTATACCAATATCAGGTTAATTGTATTTTCATTCAAGTAACGTGTGCCTTAGACATAAATGAGGCTTACATATTTTATCATTTGTATTCAATTATTTAAGGCCATTTATATTGAATGGTTTAAAGGTATTTCCTAAATATGTATCTTACATCTTGAAATTACAAATCTAATGCAGGTTCACTCATATCTTAAAGATCACATGGATCCATTCAATAATATTCGCAATCCACCTCCACGCCATCCATCTCCAACACCTTCACCTCCACCTTTTCCCACTCCATCTAGTAACCCCCCACCTCCACCACCTGAAATCAATGAACATGCTCGTTTGCAAGCACAAATCAATGCTTCTACTAGAACCATCCAAGATCAAATCAACATTATTCAAAATGAAGAATGTGTCGCACCTCCTGTGAGCATTTTTGCATCTAGGATGCAAACCCTTGTTGATGCTATCAAGGCTATGGATAGGATCGTAGATGAGCATCGACAATGGCTAGAGGAGAGGAGAACTCCTGATTTTGAAAAGGAAAACACAAATAAATGAAGATCTATGCAGTAGAGAGCCATAATAGTTTATAAATTAAAACAATGATCTTAAATAGTTATGAATTTATAAATTGGGTGAACGATGGATATTTTGTGTGATGAATTTATAAATTTGGTTGCAAATGGATATTTTTAGTGACATGAATTTATGATTTTGGTTCTAGATGGATATTTTTAGTGACATGGATTTATGAATTTGGTGGAATTTATGAACTTATAATGAATAGTATATAATAGTATATATTTTATGACTATCTACTGGATCATGATTTCTCCTGCTAAAAAAATGTATATATATGTGTGTGTGTGTGTTAGACATAAAATGAGATTTTGTGAATGTTTCAAGTTTATTGTTTGATGCATTATGTGCATGTATTAAAATTTGCATATATAGTTCTTAAATTTTGAAATTTGTATGGATGTACATAGTTTAGTTTAATGATTTGTACGCATGAAAATTATGCATCATATTTTTTATTTTAAATGTACATGTACATACATTTAATTTTTAATTTTGTATGGACATGCTCTTGAGTTGAACAATCAATGTATATATATGTGCATTTCAATTAAATAAATGATCTTAATATATATGTTGCTCATCCTATTTCAATTAAATATATGATCTTAATATATGTATGCACATGGACTATTTTGTATGATTTAATGCAAGTTCACATTTATATTGAGCATATATGGATGATTTTAACATTGATGATATCATCAATCCACCACCTCAGCCACAGCCAGATCCGCCTCCCTCCCCACCTCCACCTCCACCTCCACCTCCACCTCCCCTTCCCCCTCCCCCTCCCCCTAATATGCCACATCCAACACCTATCACATCTGACAAGGCTCGCTTGAGAGCACAAATAAATGATCAAGTTGCATCCTTACAAAATCAAATCAATGCTATGCAGAGTCAAGCATTGATTCCTCCACATGTGAGATGTTTTGCATCTGCAATGCAAAATGTTGTTGATTCCATCAGGATGATCGATTCTAATCTTGATAGGCATCGACGAGACAGAGAACAAATGCAACAATTTTATTCTGATGGTCTCTCTTACAAACAAATATTAGACCTTAAAATAACAAAAGCCCATCTAGCCCCCTACTTTCTTGACCTCGTTACTCGACAACCCATTCCACCCAACAAATCTAGAATATCCATGAGGTGGTGCATACATCCGCAGATGAGTGCACATTTTTGGGATCGATGGTATATGGTTTTTGATAGTCCTCCACATGCTAATTGGGAGTTCCCATTGTATTTTTTGAGAAAACTGTATGTAGAGTTTGTTTTGGGGCAAAAGCCCAATTATTTTGATTTTAGATCATTTCAAGGTGTTGGTGGCGGTATGCCACAACAGAGATTAGGGGCAAGGTTTGATCCCCGATGCCCCGTGCATGCACAACCCCTTGTTGTTGCTCTTGGTTCTCCCATTAGTGCACTTATTACATCATCAGGCTCACGGTCTCAGCATTTAGGCTCCCTTAGTACCATGGGGCCAGTCAACAAGCTTACGCAATGGCGTGGGAACGCCGAGATGATGATGATGATGGAGGAGATTTTGGAGCTGAATTAAATTGCAGCTCGAGGTGTAGAGGCCCATCCCCATATATGTACTAGTTGTCATCAAAATTATGTTATGGACTGTCGGGCCACCCTGGATTCGGTGGGGCCGAGAGATACGGTGGTTCATCTAGTCATCAGTTCATTTGTAGAGTTTCTCATAGTAGACCATCACCTTGAGGACACTGCGACACAGGTATAAATATGCATCTAGATGTATGTTCATTATATAATAATTTTGATGGTTGTATATATCAAAGAAAAGTTTGCAATAAATTTTAACAATCAAATTGTTTGGTGTACATATGACACTAACGATGCAAGGGAAATCATTTGTTCCACGAGTACATACATTGACACCGGTCATACTCGGCAACCCTTAGCAAGTGTTGATTTCAATTTTTAAAATTATATATGAAATCATAAATTATTTAACTTGAGTTTTAAATTTATAATTGAATCACATATATGTTTCAAATATTTATGTTGGTTTAGGTGAGTCAATCGGCATCCACGTTGATTCCTCCTGAGGGATTCTCAAGCACTCCTCCACTATCGAGCATCATAGATTAGGGGCAGGTACATTCATATTGTAAATTTGTTTAAAGTTTACATTAGTATAGTTACAATTTTATGAGTTTTGAATTCACTAGATATATGAAATGCATGCATGTATACTTGTAAATATTATAAGTGTTAAATATCTATGTACATGTATGTCTAGGTTGATACCACAATAAGAATGGGCATTGGGCAAACATTTGATGCTGCAGTTACTCGTGAGGCCACTGATTTCCAGGTTGTTTACAAAAATTTCTACATAAAATGTGCAAACTTGAATATATATATATAAATAAACCTAATTCAATTGCACATGCTTTAATTTTGATCTTGTAGGACTTTGTTAGTGCAACTTTCAGCCCTGACCCATACATAGTTACACCACCAGGAGGACATGTAGAGTAGGTTTCAGATCAAATGGTAATTTAATTTTTTTTATTATATTTAAATTCAATTATAAATTTTAAATTGAATATATACATAATATGAAATTTTTACATATTATTTTTCTTTTATAGCATGAGACACATCTTGTAGTTGAGCATGTACAGACAGGTCCTGGAGAAGAGCCTAGTGCACAACCTCGGAATCACAATTTTAAAATATGATAAATTATAAATTAAATTAATATTAAAAAATTTAATTGTAGAGTTGTACATCTAATTTGAATTTCTTTGTCTTGTTTATGTAGATTAGTTTGAAGGAATTTAGAGGTTGCTTCAAGTGCACCAAAGCATCCAGACGTAGATATGATGGTAATTTAATTTTATGATGGATTATAAATTAAATTGTCATAAAATCATTTTTTATTGTCTTACATCTAATTTCATCTTTCTCTTATACAGAATGTTTCAGGTCATCCACATAGTTCGCATGGTGTGAAGAGGTCTCTTGATTATAGAGACATAACATGACCTAGAAACATGTGATTTTATGTGTTATATTTTTTTATTTCATGGACTATATTTCTTGTTTATCATGTGCTTTGTTGGACTTTATTTCATAAGCTTAATATGTTGGACATTGTGTATTTGCATAGAATTATGGACTTATTATTGTTTTGAAATTTTAATTTACACATGTACATTTTATGCATTTTATGTTCATAGTCAAGACATTAATATAGGACATTAATGTGAAATTTAGTGATCATACATGGATTAATATAGGACATTTTAATATTATACTTTGCAAATTTAGTGATTTCATACATGACCATACGATATGTACATTCAATAAATAGCGATAATTACTCAATAGACATTTCGATTTCCACATCAATCAATAATCAGGTCAATAAATCATGAATTTATAAACAAAAGCAATCTATTTACTTATACGAGAAAGGATAAAATTTTAAGAAATAAACAATACCATAGAAGATTAGAGAATAAAAGCATTAATAAATACTATAAATAATAGTTCATCTAACACTAATTTATAAGTTGTCAAAACAAATAATGGCGTCTTAAGGGGGTGTCTAAAGGAGTCATAATAGAACGTGTTAATTAAGGGGATGTCTTAAGGGGTCTTAAGGGGATGTCTAAAGGGGTCATAATAGAACGTGTTAATTAAGGGGATATCTTAAGGGGTCTTAAGGGGATGTCTAAAGGGGTCATAATAGAACGTGTTAATTAAGGGGATGTCTTAAGGGGTCTTAAGGGGATGTCTAAAGGGGTCATAATAGAGCGTGTTAATTAAGGGGATGTCTTAAGGGGTCTTAAGGGGATGTCTAAAGGGGTCATAATAGAACGTGTTAATTAGGGGGATGTCTTAAAGGGTCTTAAGGGGATGTCTAAATGGGTCATAATAGAACATGTTAATTAAGGGATGTCTAAAGGGGTCATAAGGGGACCATCTAAAGGGGTCATAATGAACATATTGAGTGGGGATGTCTTAAGAGGGATGTCTAAAGGGTCATAATAGAACATGTTTAATTAAAGGGAATGTCTTAGGGGGATGTCTAAAAGGGTCATAATAGAACATCTTAAAGAGGGATGTCTTAAAGAAGAGGGTCATAATACGCCTAAATGGGATGTCTTAAGGGGTCTTAAGGGGGTGTCTTAAGGGGATGTATTAAGGGGTCATAATACATCTTAAGGATATAATTGATTTAACAATAATGTATGCATGATATTTAGTGATTATACACATAAACATAAAGTTTCAAAGTAGGAAAACATGCACATTTAAGAAACAAAATATATAGAATATTGATTTGATACATAGAAGTACATAGAGTATGTTTAATTTTGTAAGTATGTATGTTTGTATACATGTTTAATTTTTTTTATATACATGTTTGTAGGTTGAATCCATCCATCCTCTCCTTGTTTCAAAGTATGAGATCAATGCAATGATGGCTTTAGAATACAAAAAATGACAATAAATCAATTTTAAAAATTAATGTCCAAGCAATATCAATATGTAATCAAAACATGTATTTAAATATAATTTAACTAATAATTACCTATTTTTACCAAGTATTCCATGTTGTCTAGGTTGAATCTGCATGGAGTATGTATTCCTTTTTGTGATTATGCCTTAAGGATATATAAAAGAACAATTTAAATCAATTTCAAGTAATAACACACTTGACCAATGTCGAAACATGTATTTAATGTATTTAAAAGGAGAAAATAAAACTAAAACTATATTTACCTGTATTTACTTATTCCATCGTACCATCTGCATCCTCTTTTTTTTGCAATGCATCTATGATTGCCTCATGCTCTTCCATAGAAATTGACCATAGAATTTTTTTTGAAGGTCTTCCTCGATACATCTCTAGTTTTATATTTGTTGCCACCACCAAATGTAGAGATAATGCATAATCTTTTTATGTGTTTTCATAGTCTTGAATGCAGGGTAGACCATTCTTTCTTCTCAAGTATTTTTTAGAGTAGCCAAGTGCCAACAACCACCACCGATCCTATTGGAAAGTGTGACAAAATCATCATCAAATAACTTCTCAAAATTTTCTTAAAGGGGATCAGGGCGTTCCTAAAAATTGTAAGGATCTAAAACTTGTTATGAAATTTGCTTAGAGGAGGTGTCTTAAGGGGATCACCGTACCTATTGGATAATGAAAGCCATCTTCATCTTCTCGAGGTGTTATCAACTTATGTTTAGTTTCCACACAACGAGCCAACCAATATTTGGTTTTCTCTTCATTCCCCTCAGGTGCAATAACAACATACACATGTCCTACCAAAAAAAATTGATTTAATAACTTGTGCATATCCATATAAATAATTTAGTATTAAAAATAACTTAATAAAGTGTGAAAGAATAAAATGAAATAGAATTAAATTAAAATTTCCTTCTTGTACAAAGATGAAACAAGGTCATAATCTTGAGATGCAAACAATTGATCATTTTCTTCAATAGTTCTTTCCTTATTACGTTCATGTTCTTAAATAGGTGTCAAGTCTTTGCTCCCAACTGTTCAACCATTAAATGGCTTCCCAATCTCACGAGGATACAAAAATGGAAAAAACATGCAAGATCCCTTGTCCAAATAGTCCATGTGCTTGCTGTCGCACTCCTAAATGAATGCCATTTAGTAGATCCACTAATTGTCTCACAATCAACTCTAGATACAATGTTTTCTTCTTCCACCAACCAAAAGAATTGATGAACTATAGAGTAATCAGTCGAACGAGGTGTAGATAATCTTCTATTACACCAATCCACAATCTCATGTGCATTTTTAAATTTTACTGAATCCTCAAATTTTAATTGTTCTCTAGCAAGAATTCTTTTGACACACACTAAGCTCCATCATGTTCTCCTTTACCATGCCCAGCTTCAAAAAAACTCCATATATGTTGGACATTAAGTTCCTTGTGAACCCTACTTAACCAATAGAACATTCTAGCATTTTTGAACTGCCCTATACAATTATCTGACCATATGAGGTGTTCTTTCATATGGATTCCTCTTTCTTTTAAATTTCTATAAAATATACTAAAACAATATTGAACAAACTCTGATGAATGTAACCGATTGTCACTCAAATAAAAATGATACTCCCTCAAAACTTTTCTATCATCCTCAATGCTATCATCTACATGTCTATAAACAATATGGACAAACATAGCTACTTGCACTGAATTATAATATTGAGATTGAATTTCCTCTTGCGGAGCGAGAGTATAATTCTCCGCAAAATCAACCACTGAAAGTATAATACCAATTGGAAATGTGTTTCTACATGCGTGAAATTGGCCATCAAGCCATCGAGCATGTTCAAAGTGCATAACATATTTTGGTACAATTTTCTTATTAAATTCACTCATAAATGCATGCACACTAGCTTTTTTTGTAACTAAATCACAATGCTTTCCTATTTTTCCATCTTTTAAAGAATAGTGAACATTCCTAAATCTTCTTACATCTACTAATTGTTGTCCAAAATCATGATCAACACTTTCATGCAAACAAATTCTTAAAAATGAAAGATTTTCACAGTTAATGCATTGTCCAAAAATACAAGAACTTAAATAAAATAATTTATCATTAGATTTTTCACAAAACAAAGCTGAAATAAACTCTCTTATTGCTTCAGGTGGCATATCATACCACAATCCTGTATAATCATGTTAGTATGCAAGGTACAACATATATATCGAAAAACATCATAAAAATAATGAAATTGAACATGTATTTTACAACAAGAAGATATTCGTTGCTTATTAATTTTTACATACCAGGGTTTACATTTTTCAAAGGACCTTTGACTTATTTTAATATTACCAGGTAACACTAAATCGCTACAAAATTTTCTATAAGAGTCGGTTTGTGTTGTATCCTAATAGGTGTTTTGGGTGAGGGATGTGAACTTTGGACCCCACCCTTAATTTTAAAACATCTAGCATTAGATGAAACCCTAGTATTATCGTAGCAATATTTTTCAATCAAAGATTTAATTTCAACATTCAATTTTATGTCGGACCTTGGTAGTCATCCTTTGAAACTCCAACATTGATTGATAGGATCATTTTCTATATTTTCTCTTCTTTTTGCCGCTCTTGGTAATGTTTTAGGATGCATTTTTAAAACTTCACTAATATTGCTTACCATTCTTTTATTCAAAGTTGTTTTATTAACTATAGTAGTAGTTATAGCTCTTCTTGTTGTGTTTTTATCTTTAGATCGACTATTTTTCCCAATAGATTGAATGGCACTAGCAACAGTAGACATAGCATGTTTTAATGATTGATCTTTTCTTTTTGGTTTAACATAAAATCCTAACCTTTTCATTACTTTCCTCATTTTTTGCATTCTCATCAATTGCATCATTAGTTGACATTGAAATGCAATTTTTTTACGATAAAAGAATTTGGTGTATATTCTATTCGCATGTGTTCTTATTTTCCTCCAAGAAATTTGACGAGGAAGATTATCGAAAACACCACTTCCAATTTAAAAAAAAGTATTTTCATTAAATTCAACATCACATTCTAGATTTTTCATCTTCATTTTCATCTTCATCTTCATTTTCATTTGCATTTTCATCTTCATTTTCATCAATAAAACTGTTTTCATTTTCATTTTCATCAACAAAATGATTCTCATTTTTCATTTCATTTCATTCTGTTTTCATCAACAAAATGGTTTTCATTTTTCATTTCATCTTCATTTTCATCACCAAAATAGTTTTCATTTTTCATTTCATTTTCATCAACAATATAGGTTTTGTTTTCATTTTCAAAGAAATGATCATTTTGATTTTCATTTTGCAACAAAAGATTTTCTTTTTGTTTTCAACAAATTCTATAAAAGTTTCATCTCTTTTGAATATAGTCAATGTCAACATCATTAAGTCCAACATCTTGTAAAACTTCTACATACAAATTTACCATTTCACTTACATGTGGATTTGAAGACGTACCTAGATTTGTGCATATTGAAACATTCTCCATAGCATTCAAAGAGGGATTTGAAGACATAGTAGGACTTGTTTGTATAATCATATTCTTCTCCAAATTGACTCCTTGCAAATTACCTTCATCTACAACCATGATATCCTCAATGTTTTCATCTTCAATAGTTGTTGAATTGGTTGCTCCACCATCATTCATTGATTTCATTCTCATTCTTCTTTCTCTTTGTCTTTGTCTCTCTTTTTCTCTATTTGCTTCAACTTCTTGAGTCAATGTCTTTCTTCTCTTATTATGAGCTTTATCTCCCATAATTATAAAATTCTCAAGCACAAATGAATGTTAATTTAGTGAAATACTTCAAAATATTCAATCCAAATTGGAAGTTGAATACCTATTAGGAAAAAATTCTTCCTCTTGTGTTCCTCAAAACAAGAAGAAACTACCACAATTCCACTTTAAAAATTGTTTTCTTCAAGCTTCCTTTGAAAAATTCAATCCATATTGCAAATTGAAACCTTTTGTTCCTCCAAACAAGCACAAAAATAACACAATTTCACTTCAAAAATGGTGTAGATGATTCTCCGCTTGATCAAATCAACCAAAAATCAAGTTCACCACCTCTAAATACAATAACTTATGAAAAATAATTCACTTTTAGTGCTCTTGGCCGTACATGTGAAGTTGTAGACTTCATAGTAACTCTCCACAGTGTATTTAAATAAAATAAACAGGATCTTGTTTATAAAACAGGATCCCACTTACTATAATACGGGATCCCGATTATTAAACGGGATCCCATTTAATAATAAACGGGACCCCGTTTAATAATCGGGATCCCGTTCACGGGAATTGAATGTCGGAGCCGTTGTAAAGGCAATGGGATCCCATTTATAAAATAGGATCCTGTTCCATTCACAACAGTGGGTGATCCCATAATAGTGGTTTACAATTTTGGCCAAACGGACACTAAAATTATTTTAACTAAATCTTCACATTCGAGGGCACCTATAGGCTGGCCAGGAGGAGGAAGATGAATTGCAAACTAGAGTCTCATCAGGTTCGGTAGATTCTAAAAATATTTTTTCAAAATTTTGGAATCAAATTGCACTTCTTTTCCATCTCCAAAAATAGATTTTTAGAAACAACATTTTTAAAAGTGGCCTTTCAGGTAGCGTAACTTTTTTCCATGAAGGATAAAATTCTAATTCTTTACATGACACCTAAATTTAATCACTTCCATATGATTAAATTTGTTGCATTCACGTCTATCATATTAATATTAATTTATTAAATTAATATTACACCCTTTGTCCCATAAAGTATTTAATTTAATAATTAATACTGTATCTTTCCCTTATTCCTCTCTAAATTAAATAAATACACTAATTTATTTAATTTAGTCACTTGTCCTCCTTTTGATTTAAAAATCAATTTAAAATTCCTCACTTTCTCTCTCCTTGTCACATCCTCCAACATTTGCCACTTGCCTCTAACCTTCTATTAATTAGCCTAATCCAATATTTGCACAACCTTAACCAAAATCATTAACTAAATTTAGCACCTCTTTTTGGTCAATTCTTCCATTTTTCCTTTTTGATGTTAACCCTCTCTCCTATGTGAATTTTTAATTCACATTTATTTGCTCTAGACTCCCCTCCTTTAAATGTGAATTTTTAATTCACATTCCATTCTCCCAAGGCTTCTAGAACCTTGGACTTGTCACAATCTCCACATGTGACCAAGTCCCACCTTTTTGGAGCCCACCTTTTATCCTCTAGATCATCCTAGGAATGTGAATTTAATTCACATTTATATCCCAACCACCTTTCCTTTTCCCATGTAGATTTTTGAGGAATTCTAAAATTCCTCAAATGTCCCTTTCACTCCCACTTGGGGACAAGAATCCTTTTGTGGAAATCCTCTCTCATCCCCAAGGTGCATGTCCTTTTCACCTCATGTACCTTTTTGACAACTCATCTCCACCTCATATCCTCTTGTCACTTCACCCTCCACATGTCAAGATGTGAGGGCTTGTGAGTTCTCAACCCACCATAGCCTTCATCTTGGCCTTGATGGATCAATCTTGACCTTCTGAGAATTCAAATTCTCCTATAAATACCCCCTCCTCAAGGGCATTTCCAACACTTAGCTATCTTGCACCCTTATGCTGTCATTTTGCATTCTCAACACTTTGCACTCTCATAACTACATGCTGTCCAAGCCTTTTTCAATCATTCAACCATCTTTGTCCATCATTTTTCATATTGAAGCTTGCATTATAGACATTCAAACAATCATCTAAGGAGCACACAACCAATCTAAGCAAGGGCCAATCAAAGAAGTTTCAACAACAAGGGAGGTAAAAGTGTTAGTGTTTTGCTTTATTTGCATTCCTTTTCGTTGTAACTCTCTTTTGGCTAATCTTGAGGTGTCCTTGGTGTTTTGTCTTTCACATTTCTTAGTTAGATTCGCACACTTAGAGCATTAGGAAATTCCAAGGTATACACTTTCAAATTTAGGTTTGTAACTTTGATATCTAGTGCTTCCACTTGGTTAGATAGTTTTTTATTGAATATTTTTTCCTTAATCAAGTTTCAAAGTCAAACGAATTATAATTCAAACACAACGCGACTGTATAACGTGTAACTTTTTTTGTATATGTCAAAATTTTATTTTATTTTTTTAGTTGGATCAAGGACTTCAATATCTGGTGCACTCATATTTTTTTATTTTTTGTTTTGATAATCTTATATTTTTCCACATGTGAAGAACAGAGAAATTCATTTTCGATGAAAAACCTATGTTTAATAAAACTTAAAAAACAAATACATAAGAAAACCAAAACATATTAAAATTATATTCATTGGATAGCTTGTGAGGAATACCATAATCATTTGAAATAAATTTTAAATGAATTCATTTGATCCCCCAAAATTTAAATCAAAAGTGATTTTTTATCAGCATTTTGATAGGTGTAAAGGAGACGCATTTATAGGTATGGTTTAAAACTAGCGAGGTTCTATCCAAGGGGGTTTGATCTAGGTGATTTGATCAAACCCTCTTCAATTGGAATCCTTAAAATGGAACTTTTTAAGGCTTAAATCATTATATTTTCTAAAAATATGTGATTTCAGCTAAAATTCGTTCCTCTCAGGAATTGTAAACCACTATTATGACAGCACCCCAGTCTGAATACTATCGAATGAGGAATGGGATCCCGATTATAATACGGGATCCCATTTATTAATAAATGGGATCTCGTTTTATAATCGGGATCCCGTTTTTTAAAATTTGAATTTTGTTTTGCATTGTGGTTGGGTTTTTGCCTAGGCTTTTGGTTCGGGAAAAGCGTTGGAAGTCCGAACCTAGGCCTTCAACCTGGTTTGACCTGCAATATGAAGGTCCTAACAATGTCAAAGAAACATATCAACTTTGAACATATGGCTGACGACCTTTTTTGCTGAATTTTTTGACGAAATTAAAACCCATTTTAGATGAAACAATGCAGATTCTAAATATGTAATTTGTTTTTCAATTGAATTATTTTTTCTATTTTTCAATTAATTTCTAATAAAATTGGTCCATAAACTTTAAATATCAGAGTTTTTTACTATTTTAATAACTTTTGATCAACATAACATTTTGACAAACGGATTGCACGAGAACAAACTTCAGACAATCCTTTTCAATTTGAAAAAAAAATCAAAAAATGATAAGTTTAGGTCATCTTATGCATGTCGTACATGACGATTTTTCAAAACGACAAATCTGCCTAATAAAAATTTAACAAAAAAATAATATTCAATAGAAAATTACAAAAAAATATCAAGAACAAGCTTCAGTGAGTCATAAAATTTTTCCCAAAAGCATTTAGAAAAATACGATAATTTAAGTCAAAATATGGATGTCGTACACGTGCATGGTATGGTAAAAAAAAATGACTTTTAAATAGTGGTTTTTAGAAATGCCTATTAAAACTCAATTTGTACAATCTAGGTATTGAAATAAATTATATATTTGGAAACTAGACTCCGAGCACTACATTTTATGATTAGTGACTTTGTTAAAGATTTCATCTCTAGGTGCTTCAAATTTTAAGGTCAAATGTGTCAAATACTAAAAATCAGGGAAAACACTTCCACTTTTTGGCCAAAAAGTGGACTCAACTTCTTGCACACACCCATACATACTAGCATAACATCATGGTCCATCATCTCACCATTTTACGTTCACATTACATTACGCATTAACATATCATTGCATCATATACATCGTCATTTATTACGTTTAGGATAATAACATTTGTTATTCTAAGCATCTCATAAAACCATCTCATTATGCATTAACACCACTTCATTTCACATATCATACCATTGCATTTGCATTATCATAAATAGACCATCACGTTTGCATATCATAGGTTAACATAATATAGATCTATTAGTCATAACCATAACACATACATCATTAGAAATAAATGCATCCATAAAGACATCATTGCAAAGCATATAGAAATAAACCATCAATGCATAAAAGAGAACACGATACATTGCATCAAAATCATCATCGACTCATATATATATATATATATATATATATCATCACGAAAATGTCATAGTACAAAGAATAAATTGGATCACTATACACATGTGTCAATTAGTACAAAAGGCCCATCGGGCGGCTATCAAAAATGAGCCCATAAGGCATGAAAAGTATATAACATCTCGATCAAGCTCGATCCCTGTGAATGTTGCCCTCACCCCTGTCACTGTGACCCTCTACTGGTCTGTGGCTGGCCTACTCTGAATACTCTGCGACCCACTCTGCTCTAGGTATGGCCTCATGATAAGACCTCCGATAATACTCTACCTCTCAGATAGCATCCCTATAGGATCACACTGACACTGTACCCTAGGAGGAGGAGGTTGTCATACTCTATTTGTTGTCTGCGGCCTAGCTCTATGGCTACCTATAGCTTTGCAACCTAATCTCTCTCTGCTCTGAGCTGCTCTCTCTCAACCCTCGCCTGGTCTCTCTCGGCGGTCATGGCCTGGACCTAGGCCTGTAACTGCGCAATCAGTGCATCTTGAGCATCTCCCTATCCTTGTGGCTGCACATGTGGCTGCACCCAAGGCTGATCCTCGTCTCGTGGTGGCTCCTACTATTGATCCTACATGTGTACATCTCCGTGACCTGGTGGGACTGGGGGCACAACTGGTGGATCCTGTCGAATCTCAACCCTTTGTCCTTGCCCTCGTCCACTCCCTCTGCCTCTAACTCTGCATAGATCTGGGTCCTCACTTGGAATAGTCAACCGAAGTGGAGGTCAGAACTAGTCCCTGTAGGCCTGAGTGGTGCTTGGATCTGCTAAACCCTAATTCTAGGCCCATGGTCAGGCTACCAAGTGCCTAAAGCTTTCCACTACCTCTGAGGCAAGAATATATTGTCCCCATGACACCTGTGTCATGTTGCGAGCAAAGACAACTACATAGTCGTCATCAGGCCGATCTTGTGGCTCTCTGAACCGATGCTGCACGCACCCAGGCAGGTACCTCTCAATCATCGTATGCTCCTGCCCCTGCATGTATTAGTCCTAGCAGCAGTAAAATAGCTGATCGACATCATCGGCCCATCCAGGCCGACCAAGGTATGGACGCCAAGTGAAAAATAGCATCTTGTTTAAGACCTGCCTCCAGTAGGGGATCCTGTGCTCACTAGTGTGTGTGTAAAGGACGCACCACCTCTGTATCGTGCCACGTGGGCATCATCTGCCCCTATCAAAATTGGAACGACACGTGGACGTAGCACAAAAATGTGCTCCCATGCCTAGACATGAAGTAAAGTCACCCCAACCCCCAGCGCTCTACCATCCATGTAAACATACTCGTGAAGGTCCCTGTAAAGTGAAGCTAGAAGAACAGGCCCCCATGCGAAATGAACAGACCTGTCTTAGACCATCCACTCCCAACAATACCCCTAGCCGGGACTGAAGTATCACCCTCGTCTGTCTGGGGCAAGAAGACCTGAAATGATAGCTACAATCGCCCAGCGGTAGGGAGGTGCTATGACCCTGTGTCGCTCTAACTCTATCTGTCCCTCATAGAAGATAATGTCTCATGTGGCGAGGACTCTACAGCAGGCCTCGCGTCCTCGTCCATATCGAAGATCAGCCATCGGCCATGAATAGGCAATCGTAGAATACGCCAAATGTCCTCCAAAGTGACAGTAGCCTTGCTAGTGAGGAGATGAAACGAGGACGTCTCGCTATACCACCTCTCAGCCAGCACTGACAACATCCCTAGGTGGGTGCGCATGGGTGCTGGGTATGCAATATGCCATAATCCCACAACCCTGAGTCGATCCTAGTCCTTGTTGCTCAGGTCTCACAAAATGCTAGCCAAATCTCACGACCTATGCTCCCGAGAGTAGAGCCCCCTCGCCGCGTCCTGCATCAAGGAAGGTCAACGTGTTAACATTTTTGAAAATTTTCTGATCGAGCACTCCAAAAACTCCCCCAGCGACGCAATTTGTGATGGCGTCGCAGTTTGATTTTCCTCAAACTCCGACGCTAGAGCCCAAAAAGAACTATATGGTGCTGCCGCGGTGCACTTTCCCTCTTATTGTCACAGTTTTCGCGAAACAGGCGACGCTGCTTCGCACTTTAACAAATCAACCCACCAATCCCGAGCCCAGCGTTAGAGTTTTTAAACTCTGAACTGCACTGCTGTGGCACAAAACGGCACCGTACAATGCAGTTTGAATACCGAGCGGCACTGCAAGCGAGCTACCCCTTTAAAGCATTAATTAAAGCATTAAATGAAAAAATGAAGCTTAGGTAAGGGTCACATACCGGTGCACCGATGTCAGGTGGCTGCTGGTATGTTCGAACTCGATCAGTGATGTGTAGGGGAAGTTGTCATTGCACCATATCACTGGAAAGTCAGAGCTCAAATCTCAAGGTTTGCTAGTGGACGTGTGTGAAAATGACTTGAAAGTGACCCCTCGGGCCCCTTTTAAGCCTAAAAATTAGGGGTTTTTAACCTTGAATGGCTATCCTACTAGGGTTTTGGACCCCTAAACTTGTTTTGTCCAGTTGAGGCTTGTTTTTCATCATTTTTATTGCGTTTAGACACGTTTTTAGCCTCCCGAACCCCTTTCAGACCCATTGGGTACTTTGTCATCTTTTTTCGCAAGATCTCCAAAAAAATAAAATTTTCATCCGATCTCTCGAGGGGGCATTATAATGGCATGTTTTCTCTCACCATGCAGCAGTGGGGCAAGTTTTTGAATATCGATTTTTTTTGGCTTAGATCGGGATCGTCTATTCTTTGAACCAACACAACGAGTACATTGCTTCAAAGAGGGAAAAATGTAACCGTAAAATATCTGATTGACATTGTGCATCTGATCCTAATTACTAACATGGTTTTCTTCCTGAATCATCCCTCGTCTAACCATTTAATCAAATTCCCTATCGATTAAATTCATCAATAGTCCTCTCTTAATTAAATAAATCATTTTATCTAATCAAGTCATCTCTTTTGTTAAATCAATCCATCTGATCTAATTATCTATTTAATTAAATAATCAATTATTTGATTAAATCTCTAAAAAATTCATTAAATTAAATAAATTAAAACCTTATTTTTTAATCTAACACCATCTCTTTTAATTAAATAAATCAAAATCCTTATTTAATTAATCTCTTGTCATATTCCTCTCTTATTTGATTTAAATAAATCCATAAATTTGAGTCAAATAGGTCACATCATCTAATCTCTCTCATTAAATTAATTAACCCTTGATTAATTTAATCTCATCCCATGTCACATCCTGTAGATAATGCAAGTTGCACATGAAAATAGATTTAATTCATTTATTAAATCTCTATTTTCCTCACAAGCCATCTTTTCGAATATTCTCTCAATTTGAATTCAAAAATTTCAAGTCAACATGTACATCCAACAAGGAAATAAATTCATCTTACATGTCCTTTTCCATGAGCCAAGTGGCATTTGTTGCATTTTCCCTTCTCTCTTACATGTCATTTCAACAAATTTGAAATTCAAAATTATGCATTTATTGGCACAAACCCCAAATCTTGCACATCCTTCATCCATTCATAGCTTGACAAATGACATCATACCATTGGATGAATGTTAGTCCCACATTGCTCAAATTTGGACATTCATCCATCTTGGAATTCTATAAATAAAGAGCTCATATCCTCATTTCATTATCCACAATCTAGGCAAAGTTACCATGCTCAAATATCTCTAGAATTTCATCAATTATCATTGAGTCATAGCTATATTTTTGCAGATTTTGGCTTGGAATTCTCATTCTTCACCAACAAAGTGGATCAATCATCTTCAACACACCAAGCTTGTATCATAGGAATTGGGAAAGGGCCAATTTTCACATCAAATTGGCACCAATTCCCCCATGGGATCATGAGTTTGCACCTCTAATTAGGATTTAATCTTTGTTTTATCATTTCCATTGTGTTCTTTAATATTTTCTTCCTAGTTTGAATGTTGTAAATGGATTTCATGGGGAATCCTTGTTTTGGCTTGCAATCTCTTGTCTAACTTGTTTATTCTTGTTGTTTTGGAGGTACCAAGGTTGGGGTTCACACAGCTTGTACATATCCTACCTTGCAACAACCTTACTAGCCATATCCCTCTCTTGTCTTAGTCATGCCACATCTCTGCATACCCTAGCTACCATGGATCAAGTTGCATTGCTCTCAGCTATCCTATTTTGAGATGTGCCCCTCCATCCCCATCTTGAGATCCATCCAACAAACCTTATAATCTATCAACCTCTACCCATACGACATCTCACTCTACCCACAACTAGTCTTGCTCAATCCTCAATTGGTATCTCTTTAACATAACTAACCCAAGTTGCACCCAAAATTTCCCACATCATCTAGTGTTCCTCTCCTCTAATTTCTACATCCTCCTCAGTGGCAACCTCCTCCCCTCTACATCACTCTCTAGGATCCATTGTCTATCATACTCATCGACCATCCCCATCTCCTCCATCAACATCAACTCCATCATCATCTCTTGCTACCACCTAATCTTGTGGTATGGTAAGCCGCACTAGAATACATCTTTTCCACCATGTATCATAATCTAGGGTGGTCACTACATCTATAATTGCATGATGAGAATCCCATGAAACTGCTAGAGTATCTTGCCAATCTTACCTAACTATATATGGCTATATGTAGTCTCACAGATCCCCCTCTCCCACATTACCTAAGAAAAAATTACCTCTTGTATCAATTCCATCTCCTCTAAACCAAACTACTGCATAACCCTAACTAGTAAATATCGATCAATAATTTTGAGTGTCTAACCCATCAAATAGTGTGTTTATTACACATAAGGAAAATGTTGTGCATCATCATCCTACACCTCATACTCTTGGTATGGTTTCCAAATAAAGTTATACATCTAGTTGATTAATAACCCATATCCCATAAGTTAAATCACCTAATCAATGGTACCACAAAAATGAAGCTAATACAATAACATAAGGCATCCCCTATCCACCATCGGTCACAAAATATAGATGTTCTCATACAACCAAATATTTAAAAATTTCACACCACATCCCAAGGTCCACCGATTGCTATATACAACCAGATGAAACTCTCTATATACCTCTACTAACATGCAAGAATCACATACAAAGATAGTGTGATATGATAGCATCCTATTAAGCACCCCCACTCAACCAATCACAAATCCTCAGGATGTCCAATTTAATACCAAAACTCTTGCCATTAATACATAATTGTAGTAGGACTCTCATCCCAACCTCAAAGTTTGGCTCGATCCCCATCACCAACAAATCATCAGCCATAAAAACCCATTGTAGAGCTACATATATTATCATCAGGTTATTCTCCACTATCTTGCCTCATATGGGGAGATACATAATCCTTCATACATCCTCTAGGGTTGCAGTAGCCTCACTAATTAGAAAATAGAAGTTGCTAGTGTTGTTATGCCACCACTCCACCGATATTGTCATCATTGACCGACGTGCTCTCAACCAGGGCATCCTTGACATGTATCTCAAACCCATCATATCTTGCCACTCCTCATCTATCTTTGCTAGCATATACCTCATCTACATCATCACTCATAGGTGTCACTCATGTGAATGCATTATCAAATGGGTTCCTATATCATGCCAACACCTAATGTTAGTCTCATCCAAAACTCATTGCATCCATCCCTAAATCCCAAGAACACAATTACTTTTCAACGAAAGCACAGTTTTAGCCCACATAGTAAACTTCCTAGGTGTAGGAATGTTTTCACCCCACACAAGCACATTTTTATGCATAGACACATATTTATCCCATGCAAGTGTATCTTTAAGTGCTAGTGTGTACCTACCCTATGCAAGTTTCATATAAGATGCAAGTACATTGCTAACCTATAGAGGTGTATACTTGAATAACACAAGTGCCATCTTTGATGCAATTGCATTCCTAACCTACAAAAGCATATACTTGCATAACGTAAGTGCCACTCTAGTGCAAGCATGATGTTATCTAATGTATGTTTCAAAATCTAGGGTATCACTATTCTAGGCACAAGTGTATTTCCCCTCCGTAGGCAATGATTGGTGCTGTGTAGGTGCAAATTTACTATGCAAACTATGTTTCAAGTGGAAATATTGTTTTATGAAATGAAGGAATCAAAATCATGGGCCCTTATGTGTAGTTCCATAAAACTGTGTGTCCATTTTCCCTTTCTCCTACCCATAGATTCTACCATTATTTATTACCCCCTGGCTACCTTAGGAACCCTTCAATGATGTACTTATTATATCTACCTCTATTGGCCATTGGTACTCTCAAACTCTCTTTGCATGATGCAAAAGTTGAGGAACTTGTGCCATCTCTTTCTCTCTTATTTTTCATTTACCCTTCAACTCAACATGTGAAAATGATTTTTTGTGGACTCCCATGGGTTTATTTATAGGGCCCCTAACCCTAATTGTTCCCCCTCTAGGTGTACAATTTTTCCTCTCACCTAGCCACACATGCTTATTCCCTTCCTTTCCCTTTTGTTTCTTTCTCATTTCTCCTTATTCCTCTTCTTTTATATCCAACTATCTCTTTTGCACTCACCTTTTCAAGACATCATTTGAAATTATTTTCAAAAATATCTTTCCCTCAGTTGATCTCTCGAGGGGGCATCACCTCCTATTCCTCTGAATTCCATTGGGGCGGTTATAAACTTTGTTGACGTAAAATCACTTTAGACACTACATCAAAGAGGGAAAAATGTAAATATACCCAAAATATGAATTCATATTATAAATTAATTAAAATCCCAAATTTTAATTGATCTTCTTCATTATCCCATAATTAATTAAATATTCCATTATGTAATTAATAACTTTTCTATTCTTCTAAATTAATTAAGTATTTATTTAATTAAATTTCCTATTTTTCTATTGTTCTAAAGGTTAAATTATTCAAGTAATATAACCTTAGACAACACCACCTATTTCCTCTAAAAACCCATTAATTAATTATCCCTTACTAATCTCCACTTAACATTTTCTTCAATTTTAAATCCCACAACTTGCCACGTGTCATTCCTCCCCACATGCATGTCTACACACCTTACCAAATAAATCCTCACCTCTCTCTCATTAAATCCACTTGGGAGAAACATCGCTTTTTAAGTTGACTTTGTATGGGGTCATCTCTCTCATCTCCATAAAATTTAATTTTAAATTTCACTTTCCTTTACATAAGTAAAAATTCAAAGAGTTTTCTCACTTGGAATCCTATCACAATCCCCCAAAATCTTACCCAGTCACCTTCATTTAAGCCTCCACTCTCCATTAACCCTCACATGAAACTTGTCTTCTTCCTCTTGCTTGAGAGAACCTCTCAACATGAGCCCTTGATCTTGTGGCAATATCTCAGACATTCATCCATTTGAGTTTTTTTCATAAATATAATTCTTCACTCTCCATTATCGTCAAGTTCATTTGTCATAACAAGATTATGCTAAAATATCTTTAGATAAATCCACATGTTTAAGGCATTTTGAGAGCATATCAATAGGCTTAGGGTGCACCTATTTAGCTCAATCATAGAGTTTGGAAGTGTCAAGGTATAACTTTCTATGTGTTTTATGCATTGTTATTGTGTTATTTTACCTTATACCATTTTAATATATAGATATATATATGGATATATATGCATGTATATGTAAATATATGTACATATATATGTATATATATGTGTGTGTTTGTATACACACATATATCTTCCTACATTTGATCAATTCCAATCTGCTCGATGCTTTTGAAATTCATTTTTTTCATGAGTGCTACATATTTTGAGATACATGGTTAGTTTAAGATTCACATTCACTTCAAATTGGGGAAAAATCTAATGGTGAAATTGTTATACCCATGTTTCCTATTTTGAGAGAATGGATTAATACATTTGCATATCAACTAATGACACAATCGTGTTTAAAGTCAAGGTTATTCTCCCATGTTGTTAATTGTTCCATTTACACACATTCTCATATTCTTTTCTTATACCTTATCAACATTTTTCTACATTCCTACATACCTTTAGTTTATTATGCATATCCATGAACTTATGATTATTTTGCACCCCTTTTGTTGTGATTGCTAAGATATAGTTGTCCATTGTTATACATTATAGTTTTTGAAGTATAACTTGGAAAATAAAATTCTTATTTGTGTTGGAAGCTAAATGAAAACATCTAAACTAGGTTGCTCTTAGAATTTGACACAAAATTGACCTAGCATCCATGGATTTGACCTTTGACATTTGAATATTCAAATTTAAAATTTGGTCAATTTTGACGCATTCCTTTCCCACATAGAGCTAACAAAACACATGATTGTGTGATTTATTGTTTTGTTATTTTATTTAAAGGTATTACATTACATTACATTAATTTAGATCATCCATACATTTATTCAAATATCATTCACATAATAAAGAAGAATGCTATGATGTGCTAAAATGAACCTAGATCTACACATTCATCCCAAAAGCGTTTCTATGACTAAGACTTGTTGTCTTAAACCTTTTATGTATATTTTTAAATGACCAACCTAAATAAACATACCCCTTAACATATGAACACCTTCTACAAATATTTTTAAATACCATTAATTTCAATTATATCAAACTAAAAACCCCTACCTATTTGACATCTATTTTTAAATTTAAAATTAATTACTATGTTATCCACACCTAAAACTCAATTTACCAATCTAAATTACTTACTGTACATTTCGTTTAATTAGTCTAAATTAAGCTTGAAGAAAGTTTGTTTTCTTTTAAAAACAATATTTAGTAGGTCCGATCCCGAAATAAATGAGTTGATTATTGGAATAAATGAGTTTGCTAAAGGAGAATCTAATAGAATTCCACTTAATTTGTCATATGATTCACATTTCCGTCGTAATTAACAGCTGGTGGAAATTAAAAAATCAGTTGGCCCAAACGAAACCGCTAGGGAAGATCGTGAAGCCGCTATCGATAAGTCCTGGGTAGCCGCATTAGATTCCCTCACACATATTTTCCAGCCGTTAAATGTACAGTTTACAGGCGTAAACGTACATGGAGAAAATCCGCAAGAATGTAAAGGACCAGATTTGCTGCCGACAGAGTAAGTGCTTGGAGTACAATGTGCACGTCCCGTACAGTAAATATTCGGGCTCCTTGACTGTGTATATGCATATAATTTTAATAGTATTTCTAATGTAATTTTTATTATTATTTAATTATGTATTTAGTTTGAGATATTTTATATATATATTTATATACTAATATATGGTCTATTTTTTATATATTTGGGTTCATTTATTTAGTTTTATGTTTATGCTTGTGATATTTCAATTTATTCTGTTTATATGTATGATTATGATTATTAATATAATTTTGTTTCATAATCCAATCGTTTTAGAGATTGATCAAATCTAAATGTCTTGCCCAAGTAATGTCTATAGTTCTGAGGTTGTTCTTGTACTCACAATCTTGGTTCTTATAAATGAAAAATCGAAGTCAAATATTTAATTGACTAGTTCCCACTTTCACACTTTGGTATCAAGTTGACTATGCAAATTCATAATTTGATGTTATCTTCATATATAAGCCAACATCAATGTGTATTCATTACACACATAGAAGAAGATGCAACACATGGAAACTAAGAATCTATCAGTATAATGACCTTCAAGAAAAGTCATGTTCGCACTTGCATCTACCATAATCAAACACACACTCATCCTAGTGCATGTAAATCACCTAACAATCATTCTAGAATTCAAGTGCATGTCTAAAGCATGTTGTGTATCAAGATATTTTTAAATATTACTAAGTTGATAGAAAAATTTAAGAGTGTGAGAGAGGGTATCATTGTCTAGTAGCCTTTATCTAAGAGTTCACAAGGAAAAATAAATATTATCAAAGATTGAGTTTGTAGGTAAAAACTAGATCCAAAAAATGAAGTTGACCTTACATAGAGCAAAGGAGGATATTATGATTTTTATCTACATACATGATTAACCTAACAAAGCTACCAAGCCTGATTTTTGCATTTGTAGCTTCAAATCTAATATAACACTAACATGATTGCACTTTCAACTCATCTTTAGGGTTAGGTTTTCTTTGTAAAACCTAGATTTCCCCCCCAACTTTGCATTGCATTATGAAAACTACTAGGGTTTTTTATTTGGTTTCTTTGCATGCATTCATTTCATCTTTTGATATGTTCTATTTTTTTTCACATGATACTTATTTGATTGATTCACTCAGACAATTATATTATTTGGAAATGGATGTCATCTCTATAGAGGTTTTGTTTTATCAATAATTCTACGTTTCCCAATTTCCTACTATATAATTTCAAATAAGTCCCAATTTTGAACAACAGTTTAGGGGAAAGGACTCGGTAATTAAGCATGTTTCAATAGTTGTTATATCATTTGTTGATTTAGTGCCCAATATTTTTAACAATATTGAATCAATAGTTGTAACCTTAAAGTTGTTAGTGCTATGATAACTACCAATAATTGAATAATATGTATTCCTTAAATCTAAAAAGCAACAAATCTTGTGAAGCCACATCAACACAGGTCAATGAAACTTTATTTAGTGCACAAGTATCGGTCTCACCTTTTTTTTGGACCTTTTTGGACACCTCGACAAAAAGCATGCTGATGTGGCCCTGAAACCTTAGTTATAAGCAGGGGCACTGCCAAGCAAGCTGTTGTAAAGATTTGGGATTTTTTTGAAATTTTCACATGGGATTTTGAGAAGCGTGAAGTTAGGGTGCTCAACTACTGGGTCCTCTCCCTTATTTGGGAACTCATCTGCTTAAAAAATTTAATTTTAGGTCACATCATCAAATATGATGCCACATCAGTATACTTTTTGCTCAGGGATCCAAAAAGGCTCAATAAAAAGTGAGACCAATATGTTGCACTAAGTCATGTTTTATTGGTGTGCTGAGTTGACATCACATGATTTGTCAGATTGTGTACTTTATGAATAAAAAGTGTTTTACAATTAATTATTAAGATACTCCACTATGAAACCCACTCAAGACTACTTTTATCCCCACTATTAGCCCCTCTCCTAATACCTAATTCATTTCATTGAACATTTATAAACCAATCAACTTTAACACGTTGCAATTTGTCGTATATCCGACAATGATAGTGATACAGATTCTAATCATCAAATGTGGCACGTCATCCTTCGGAATCACATGCTGGTTTGAAGAAAATGTTCTGCCTATTTAACGTCTATATTTTGTGCATCTCTACGCTCCAAATCGATCTCATCTCCTCAGCGTTCATTAATTACAATTTTAGATAGCTTCTTGCGTCTTTCAGTCAGACTCCGATCTTCTTGTTTTACTATTAAAAGTTGTATAAATTTCTGTTCCAGCTGAATCAGATGGCTCGGATTGTTTATCCCTGCGCAGCTTGCAAGATTCAACGAAGAAAATGTGGAGATAAATGCGTGCTCGCTCCTTATTTTCCACCAAACGATCCTGACAAATTTTTAGTAGTACACAAATTATTTGGAACAAGAAGTATTGTCAAAATCCTTCAGGTACAAATCAAATGGTTTTTCAGATTTTTTTTTTAGGAATTGCTGTCCACATCTCTACGTTTCAATTGATTGATTCAACTGGTCATGCGTATCTAAATAGAAATAACTTTTGATCGATTTTATTTCAATTCAAATCTAAATAGAAATGACATCATTCCTTTTTCTGTGAAGGATATTCCGGATGAGAAGAGAGCAGATGCTGTAACAAGCCTGGCATATGAAGCAAGTATGAGAGTGAATGATCCTATCTATGGCTGCACTGGCGCCATTTGTCGACTGCAGGAGCAAGTATTACACCTCCAGTCACAACTGGCAATCACTCAGGCAGATCTCCTCAACGCACAGGCTAACCTTACGTCTCTCCTCACTGGATATTGTAATAGCGGTGAAAGAGGAAGTACGTTGGATGTAGTGTATGAAAATGATCCACATAAGGATGATCTAATGCTTTTGCAAGACGATATGGACCCTTTTGGATTATGGGCGCCACTGTGAATCTAATTTGGGTTGTCTGAATTAGTTCAATATTCCATGTTAGATAGTTTTACAAGCATTCCTTAATCTGCAATCATCTGGGGTGATGCATTTTTAGCGATATTGATAGGTCTATCAACTATCGTCACACAATCAGGAGTAGTCTCTAAATTGCTCTAAGTTAGTTTTTTTTTTGTGGTAGCACCCTGATGTGGTGTACGTTCAATGACGAGCAAATTTCTAAAATGAATCATGTTGGAGTGACACATTTTATATTAGTTGTTTTAGGTTAGCTCGAGGGAATCTAATGCTAGCTAAGGGATCTCCATCTAAGGCTTTGTTTAAGCTTGATTCATCTATTTGTTGTAACTTAGTCCATGTAACTAAAAATCATATTAATATATGTTGTGGCACTACAATATGGGTTAAATTGGTGAAAAGAGGCTTAAGACCTTTTTTTTTGGATGGATTATCTATAGTTATTTTATGGATTTTGATTTTTGTGAGTACACATTCTTTGAAAATAGAATAAAGTAGAGTTCAATTCTAGTAACAATAGAGAAAATATATTATTAGAGGTTATTCGTAGTGATACTTTTGATCTTGTGGATGTTGTTTTAATTGAAAATTTTCATTTTTATATTTTCTTTATTGATAACTATCATACAAATGCTGTCTCAAACTTGCATCCTAATCTTAGTAACACTAAAATATAATTTTTGGGCTAGAAAAAATAAAAAAAATCTAGATTATAGAGATCATATTTGGCCCCAAAATATCAAAATATGTCTTAACTAGAGGAAGCATGTTACAATGCAATGGATCTCTCTAAGACCTTGAATTTAAAGTTTTTTGGCTCAATCAACCTCGTAAATAAAAATTTATGGGCTCCAAAAGTTAGACCCATGACATATAAAATTTGATAGAGTTTATGATCCATAAGATAGCAATAGGATGGAATTATAATTCTTGACCAAATTATCATGCATGTTGTGACACATCATAAGACGTATTAGTTTGGAAATAATAGAGAAAAACATGAGTTCCCAAGTTGGTGAGAGAACTATGAAAGATGTAAGGAATACAATATTTTTAGCCTATGGACTCATCTTGGGATTTGGGATTGTATTTCACAAGGGATTTATCCACCACATTTTGGGTGGTTTTAGCTCATGATTTCCTAATTATATTTTGATGGTTTCATGAACTACTTATCATATGTGGAAATGATTATAAAGATCAATTATTATAGAGAGAAACTAATAGTAACACCCTTTAATTTGGTGTAATAAAAACAATATTTAACATCTTAGATACTTGTCTATTATTTTTATATTGTCCCATTTTCAAGGGGCTGACCAAGGTGCACAACCTTTGCATCTTGATAGTATAAAAATCAAACAGGGAATTTATTAATACTACTAGTCCTTAATTCCAATAATAACTATAGTGGAGAATGATACATTATGTGAAATTGTAAGATAAAATCCTAGAGATTGACATGACAAATTTTGTGCACAAGGATATATCCACAATCATGAAATTGTCTTGAGCTTGTGAACTTTTTCTCTAATACAACAGAGATCCAATATAGAATTCTAACTAGTTACTCAAATAGAGAGACACTAATTACATGTCTTATATCCGAAATATTCTACAACCCATATCCATTTATCATCATTTTTCAATTACTAAACTAATTACAATTATTTACTCTTTCAATATTTTAATTACTAATTTAATATTCAATTTATGTTTATTATCCAAACTAATTTATACTTTTTTGTATACAACTAATTAAATTAACCAAAATTACCTATAAACAATCTTATTTTCTTTTTCATGAATATCCATTAAATTTAATTATAAACATTAAATTATGCAACTATATCAATTTTAGACAAACAAAAAAGAAGAAGAAAATGCTTTTTTAAAGATAGAAAAACTAATCATATCTCATCCAACATATAAACCCGTTATTATAAACCTTATATCCTACTATTATCTATACTATAAAAATAATAATCAAGAAACACTATTTTAATCACATAAAACCTCTATATATTTAAACCTCTCTATCTTTAATTATATAAATTTTTATATTGTATCATCAAATAAGAATAAATACAGAATATTTTCATAAACCCATGTTTAATGAATTTTTTTATATTTCTTTGACTAACAACAAATTATGGTTGATTTGTTAATTTACATAAAAAAACAAAATAAATAAGATTATAAACGTGTCTTATAAAAAAGCAAATTTCTAGTCTTTGCCTTTTGTTTTTCATTGAATGTACTAGTCTCCTTCCAGCTATGTTAACTCTGTATTTTATCACATGTGAGTATAATGACAGTCTCCTTTCTCCTGCTCATGAGGAGACGTGTGACATTTGAAGAGACGTGTAGTCATATGATGAAATTTGTCCGGTAAATAGCTTTCTGACAATGCGATATGTGTTCCAGTTCTTAGAAATTCCTTTTTAGTTTTTGAAAGCATGCCCACCACCCATTAGAAGTATGACACCTGGTTGTTGGAAAACATCTCTTTTTAGTACCAAGTAACATTATCTTGTTGGGAAGTTTTAACTCGTCTCAACGTATCGGATTGAAAAGATTAAGTTTTAGAATTTTTTGAAGTGGTGAATTGCAATGATTTTTCTCTTCTCGTTAAGTTTTAGATTTGTTTCAAAATTTTGGATTACAATTGTGTACTTTTAGTATTAAGTTATTTTACAATTTTAATGTCTGTTTCAAAGTCTTAGGTTGTATTTGGGTTTTATTTTTATTGTTGGGTCTCATCTCAGTTATCTATGATAGGTTGTTAAAGTATACGAAACTTTCTTTGAGCTAATGTCAAATAAATGTATGGTTTACACTAGGACACTCGAGATATTTTCTACCAAGCTTTAGTTATAAGTTGATTGTTAGTGTCATTGAGGATTGATTATTAGTGTAATTGAGGATTCAAATGTTATAAAAAATAAAAAATCAAATATTGTACCAAGGTTGATTCTCTCTATGGTAAGAACTATTGAGAATGTTAAGAATGACATCTCAACCTTATTTATAATGGCGAGTATATGGAGAATGCAATTTTGAAACTATGAAACATAAAAACTCAATTTCTAGTGTATAGACTTTGTCTTTGGACCAAATAAAAAATTTGGTTTGTTTGACATCACTTCCAAGGATGCTTGTTGTGTTGGGTAGAGAGATTTTTGCATAAATATTCATTTTAGCAAGAGCTTCCATAAAAAGGTTTGATCTTATTCTAGGAAGAGATAGCAAGCACATCTACAATAGAAATGGAGAAGTTATTAGGCACAAAATTTGAGCTATGGAAGCTCAAGATGGAGCATATGTTCATGGATAGAGGTTACAATATTGAATATAAACCTATTGTGATGTCACAAAAATATTAGAAAAAATTGATTAAAAATTTAAGGGTTTCATTAGATTCTATTTGATTGATTCAATGTTGTTGAATGTATATGAATGTATATATACATACACATTTGTATACAAATACATCTATATAGACATACATAAGTATACTTATACACATATATGTATATACATACATCTATATAGACATATATAAACATACATATATAGATATATGTATATGTATACATATATGTGTGGGTAATTGTACACAAGTATATGTATTTATGTATATATGTATAGTTAATATATTTTGATTGACCATTGATTATCTTAACCATAGTTACAAGATTACATGTAGGGAATTTAAAAGAACTTAAGGCTTAGTTTCTTTTCACTAACAACTAATTCATTTCATTCCACACTTATAAAAAATCAATTTTAACACATTGCATTTTGTCATATATCTAACAATGTGGTGACACACATAATCTAACAATCATAATTGCATGCCATCTTTTGACATCACATTATGTTTTGAAGAAAATGTTATGTTCTAATTTCCAAACACAAAATCCTAAAGAGGACAGGTAGGGTTCCATTCTGAATCTTCGAAAAGAAAAATTTGTTCCATAAAATCTAGGCACCATGTGAGACCCCTCTTGTTCTATCTTGGATCTTCCTCACAAGTTGTTAGGATTCTTCTAAGGAATGAGCCTCTGATACCAATTGCTGAACATACACCAAAATACTGAGAGGAGGGTGAATCAATATTCTAGAAAATCACAAACCCTTTGGAAAAATAGACACTTCAAACACTACCGCACAAACATGAACATGAAAGATGAACACAATGCACAACACAACACAACACCAAATGTATGTGGAAAACCCCACATGGGAAAAACTTGATGGAACAAAAATATCTATCGAGAGGGGAGGTGAATTAGTAGATCAATAAAATTCAACTTTTAACACCTCTTAAAGCAAATTAAAGATAATACAAAGACCACACACACACAAATATACACATAACACCAAATATATGTGGAAAAACCAATATGGAAAAAACAACAATGAGAAATGTTGTTGTTTAGTTGAAAAATGGATGCTTTATGGTTTAAGACATACAACATCACTTTTCTCCAACTAACATTCAAGGATTCCCTAGAGATCTCAACCCAAGATTAGAATAAAGGTAAGAGATCTACTGAGGGACTATCCTAGGGTATGATTTTAGATTACAAGAGGGGTTCACCACCAAGTTAAGACTTGGAAAAGACAATGAAATGCAAGATGGAATGCAAAACCCTAATATGATGAAAACTTGAATTGAATGACCTAGAAATGCATATAAAATAAAATAACAAACTGTAAGATGAAATGTGTGCACCTGGAAACTTGAAGATGACTAGAAGGAGTCCTAAAATGCTAGAAATTCTAACTTTTTGACCTAGTGGGACTCATTCGCCATTCTGGACGAACTAGTCCCAGTTCTAGATTTTTGCATAGGAACATGTTTCAGAGAAAAGGGTATCTGAATATGAAAATGCTACTTGTGGTGAATGAGTCTAGTTTCACTTTTTTGAGAATTCAAAGCATGAATATGTTCTTCTTAGTCTACTCAATCTATTTCTCTAGGTTTTCAGATTTGAAACTCTGATTTCACGGCTATAGGTGACTTTTTTGTGAAGATTACAACCTTGCAAACGGGGAGACAACTCCAATAACTTTATCCAAGCTTGTAACCTAGTTTTCAATGATCTTTCAAGCTCCAAGACACCTAGATCTACATTCACACATGTAAAGAGGAGAAAACTTGTTGATTGTTAGTGGATAGGGGTTTGCCTTGGTCAAACCCATTTTAGGTAATTAAACTAGATGATAAAATAATGAACATGAAACATGAAATATAAGACATGAAACATGAACAATGGTACCTTGAAGGATGTATTGTAAATCTACAATCTAGCATGAAGTAGCCATGAAGGATGCAAATCTTGATATGGAAATGGATGAAGAATAATGCTTGACCTTCGATCTTGGATGCAACATCACAACACTAGATCAAAAAAATGATTGATGCTTGATATCCTTGACATAATGATGGATCTTAAATTGTTGAAATAATTGATGAAGAATTTTTCCCTTGAATGCCTTAAAAATGACCTTGAATGCTCTCTTGATGCTCGTGTGATGTCTTGGAATGCTTAACTATTGAATACTTTACTTGATATCATGTAGGTTTGTGTTGCTTCTGAAATAATGATTTAAAAGCTTTCTTATATAGGCAATGTACTCAAATGACCATTTGTTTGATCCCAAAGGCTGACATAGAAGAAATTTGAACTTAAAACCCAGTTTTTCCCACTCAAACCTTGAAAATAGCTCAAATGGGACTCATTCACCAAGTTGGGTGAATGAGTCCCACCTGGGTCAGACTCATTTTCCCAAAGTGGTGAATGGGTCCCACAGGGGCTATTTTGCTAGCTAAAGTGTCAAGGAGTGAAGAAATTAAGTTTATATGTTGATATTGTTAGGTTTTTGATTAAAATATGTATTGGGATGCATAATATGGGGTCATAAGGGCATACTAATGATTATATTTAGGTTATAAATACAAGAGGGACCAAAATCCAATGTGAGAGTGTGAATAAATACACTTTACAACACTAAATTAAGGGAAAATTGTGTCTATTTAGCTTAGAACAATCCTGAATCCCATAAGATTGTGTAAAGTACATTACAAAACTATATTAGGTCCACTTTAGTTTACAAGAATCCTTAAATTTAATGTGAAGGTGTCAATCAATGCACTTTACAACACTAAATTAAGGTAGAGTTAAGTTTATTTAGCTTAGAAAGGGCCCAATACCTAATGTGGATGTGTAAAAAATCTCACAACACTAGATCAAGGTGATATCAAGTCCAATTTCTCATTAATTATTTCCATATCAAGCAATAAAAAGGGGGACTCTTTTATGTCATTAGAGTTGTTAGGAAATATTGTCCTAATCTGTCCTCACAATAGAACCTCACTGGTTACAAAGTTTAAAGGCACCAACCCTAAAGAAATATTAATCCCCTGATTTATGAGTACCAACTCTAAGGAAGCACCTACTCCCTAATTTGAGCACCAACTCAACTTTTTTATGGCACCAACCAATGAGAATTACACTGTAGATATGGAGCTACAACTCCTGATTACAAGGTGATTCAAATGAATCCAATTCCATGTTACAGTCCTAATCTACAATTGCTCAATCTCTACTTTGCTTCTCAACAAGCACTCTCTTTACTACTACTAACTCAACAACTCATAGCTTTTCTCTACTCTTCTCCCCTTTCTCTACTCTATTTTACACTTCTACTATTCTAAATGCATACCCTAGATGTTTTTTGTGTTACAGTCTAAGCCCCTTTTCATAGAATTTACTTACTCAACATTCTCTATCTTCTTCACCCTTGTCTGATAGACTTATCTCACTTTTTCTTCATCGAAAAGCAACCTATTCTAAATCCATGCTCCAATTCACACATCACCTCTCTGGTTTTCTATTTTTGGCATACTACAAACCCTAGATTTGATTTTCATTAAATGCCTTTTATTGCATGATTGAAATGAGTCTAATTTTTTAGTAGGCTATGTTTTTATGTTTCTTAGCATATGTTTCAATCGCCAATTAAAAATATAGTTGGAGTAGTTACAACAATAAATTCCATTCTTTGTGTCAATTTTTAGTTGTTTCCACTATTTGCAATATGTTTTCCCCATTTTCCATTGCCTATCCACTAAGGGAATCTAGATTTAAATTTTGGTCATAGATTTTTTATTTTATGCCGTGATCTAATGATCATCATCCACTGATCTCAACTTTAAAACGCCACCATTAGATCATATTTCCTTTAAATCAGCACCATTGATCTCTATCACATACCATATACCTAGTGCATTTTAGCTTAAAACTTTAAAGAATGAAAATTCAATACAAAGGATATCTCCAATGCAATGAATGATCACCATATATCATCATAGACACACATTGACATATCGCGCTCTTGCAATGTTAAAGCGATGACCCACCATCCTTTCTGTGAAGTAGCAAAAATTGTTTGATCTCCATCTTCAATGTGCATCGTTGATCTTCATCACATACCATTTTCCTATCAAATTCTTTCCTTCCACTTAGGGAATGAAAATCGTGTTGTGAAGAAACCTTGTACTACAATGAAATGCTAACACATAGCTACTCAATCCATATCACATAGTGTAATATACCTATATGCTCATGAAAACAAAAATGTGATGCAAAGAATATCTCTGATACTACCTCGATTATTGGATTGTTAGCACTCAAACTATTTATCTACAACATATTGCACATCAAAATTTACTCAAAGCTAAGTAATTTCAAAAATGTGATGTGAAGGTCGAGTGTGATGCCATGTCAATCATTTGATTTTTAGCACTCTATGTGTGGACTGTTGATCAAGCTAAAAAAATATTTAAGCATCAAACTTAGGAAATATTAAAGTCTTTAAACACGCTACCAAACTGGTAACCACTAGTCCTATGAAAGGGCTAGTTTCCTAATGACCCGCAAGGATTAATTTATGACTTAAGTGACCTATTACCAACATTTTCTAGTCAACAAAGAAATATAAAACCTGTGCAATGCCATGATTGAAACATTTAGGGTTTTTTACTAAATCCTAATCAAACTAGAGAGTATGGATAATTCATTTCTAAGCTCATCTCTTATTATCTAGAAACCTACAGACCATACTTCTAAAATGTGATCAAAAACCCCACATTGGATCTGCCATTTGTTTTCTTTGCAATTGCCTACATCTTCATTTACTAGGAATATGGAAGTTTTGAGAAAATTTTGGACTATTGCTTGACAACATTTGTAACTTTTTCATGCCTTGCATTGTGTAACTACAAACCATGCTTTTCTCTCCATCTCTCCATCAATCCTGCTATGGTTGATCATCTTACATCAATGACATCCATAATGGAAATAGTCTCTCCTTTAGATATCAATGCCCTTTTTGATATCAATGACAACTTAATGCCAAAAAAACCATGGTGAGAAAAGCTACTAGGTGCTACTATCATAATCTAGCCTCGCAAATGAATAACAGTTACAAATTTGTTTTAGGGCTACAACCCAAGGAAGATACTACTCCCTGAAAAGAGGTTTCAGGGTCACTCCCAAGGAAGCTACAAATCCTTATAGACTTTGTTTTAGGGCTACAACCCAAGGAAGCTACAACTCCCTGAACTAATTAAACACTCAAGAATGATTACGTAATGATAGTCCTTCCACTGTATCAAACTAACAATTTTAAGCTCAATCTTTTTGATGATAGTAATTCTACATTTTTCCTTCTTTTTTTGAATATTTCAATTCAAGATATTTGTCACTTTAGCAAATTTCTTCTTTGAAGTTTAGTGACTCATTTCTTTCAACCCTAGAGAAATTTTTCCATTGGCTCACTGCCTCCAGCAAAAAATTAAGAACATTCTTCACTTCCCTTTTTCACAAAAATATATTCAAGATGAAACTAGATAGGATCTATCACTTATTCTCTCTCTCTTTCAGTCACTTGTACATAATTATCATAATGCATCAAATACATCCTCATACATCCATGAAACTAGATCAACTAGGTTTGTAATATATACATGTGTGGACACTAATTTTGGGTATCCAAGGGTTCTCTAGCTCTTCTAGGGATTTTCACCTAAAAGGAGAGAAATGGACAAAAAAATTATGCAAGAATGGACGCAATATGCTTAAATACAATTTATAAATGCAATAAACTAAAAAATAAAGATGATTATTAATGCTAAACCTAAGAAATGCAACTTCTTTGAAAACACGAGGATGTATGCAGAAACACCTAAGAATGCAAGTAAATGATAACAAAACTAAACAAGATTGGAAAGGTGCACCCAAAATATTAATTATAATGTAGAGAGGCTCTAGAATCCTCCAATTTTGACTAGAAAAGTTGACTGGGACACTTGTGCCAAGCTAGGCAACTTAGTCCAATTTTGGAGAAAATCTGTCAAAATAGGAATATGCCAAATGGGTACTCAGAAATGTAAAAATATTTTTTTAGACTTGCTAGTGGGACTAATTCGCTATAGATGGTGACTTAGTCCACCTGGGAATCTCAAGAAATTCAAGGCAAGATTCTATAGCTTTTGGTCTGCACTTCCTTTCTTGACAGGTGTCTGGTTTAGATTTTGCATAAAATGGATTGAAATAGGTCTCCAAGCTTCAATTAGGGTTTTTTTTAACTTTGATGACTTTGATGAATTGATTTTTTTTTTTTTTAAACCTTTCTCTTTGATAAATATGCATACAAGACGTAGAAGCACACATGTAAAGAGGGGAAAAAAGGTTAAGGGTTAGAGAATAGGGGTTTGCCTTGGTCAAACCCCAATTTGGTAATCAAACCCTATGAAATGAAAGAAAATAAAGAGAGAATGATGAGTAAACATCATGCAATGTCACAAACTCACCAAACCATTGATGTTGAAATCTGAAGAAATGCAATAAAGTGCTCCAATGGATTCTTGATTATGCTTAGAAGACTTGGTAATGGCTTGATAATTGGTTGAATGATGAAATGGAAATGAGAAGAATATAGGAGATGAAAAATGAGGGGGAAACCCTTTATTTATACTTGATTTTACAATATTTCCTAAAAATAACACATCACAGGCCGACTTGAAGGGTAAGAGAATAAAATCCCACCAAAAAATTAAAATTATTTTTCTTTTTGTGTCGAGTGGAACTAAGTCAGCCCAGGTGGCGACTTGGTCCCACCAAGCAAATTTTAGTGGTTTTTGGTAATTAAAGTCTATTTAGTAAGTTTTAACAAGAATATTCTCAAAAACACACTTAAGTAAGGCTAGAAAGTGTATTAAGGGGTCATTTAAACATAAGAAAGGGTTGAATTAGTGATGACAAGTCTATAAAATCATGCGAGTTTGTTACAGCTCTTTACAACATTTTGATATAAGACTTGGTAAGTGATAAAAAGGAGTTATTTAAATAAATTACAATGAAAGGGTCCTAAAAAAGCATAAAAGTGGGTTACAACACTTCACAACACTTTTACAAGACATCCTAGAATTCTTAATGATTCTCAAGGGTCCAAGACCTAATGTGAATGTTTTGACCACATTACAACATTAAATCTAGGGAAAATCAAGCCAAAGTCCATGAGAGAGACTCAAGTGAGCGTAAATATGTCCAACTATACATTTTTTGGTGACACATCAAGCCCCCACTTTAGTGAGAGGATGAACTTGCTTCAAACTTACACTAAAGTAGCCCAACATGCACATCAAGAGGGATCCAACTACACTGATGCTAGTAAGATGAGACAACAATAATCAAGAGGGATTATCAAGACCCCAAGATCAAGATCTCATGGAAAACCAAACATGATTGAAAAGGACACACACATGAAAATGATGAAAAAGAATGAAAGAGAGAAATTGAAAGAAGGGAAAGTTGGATCAAGTTTCGATCATTTGTCCACGCATTGTGGATCAGATCTAGGGTATTTGTCCAGAAAAGGAAATGTATACTCACTTTGGGGTGATGAAACTCATGGCCGTCCACCAAGTGAGAAGGCCCAAAAGGTGAGAAACATACACTCATGGCTGGTATGCACTCACACACACGCAGGTGGCTATGGGAAAAATTCATGCCTCAAAATGGGCTTCCTGCTCAACCATACCAAAGTTACACCTGATAACTTTAATAAGGTGGCACAAAAGAAAATTTTGTTTCATGCTTCATGAGACAAGCAAAGTTTTGTATGCTTAGAACTCATGAACAAATGTGATGGCACTATAGGCATGCAAGTTATGTTATGGAAGGTGGCCATATAAAAATGCAAAATGCAACATAAGGCTACACTAAGAACCAAGAAAAAGGAAAAAAATGTAAATGAATAATGCCAATGTATTCCCCCACTTTAAAGGAATTGCTACACCTCGTTCTGTGAGCAATTGCTTTAAAGTAGTGAATGAAAAATGCAAAAAGAAAGAAGACATGAGAGCCAACTTGGAAAGCCCCTATGCCAAGTCATACATTTCCAAGTAAGGCTACGTCATGCGAAGGGAAGGAAAAAGAAAAGAAAGGGGTTGCCCCCAAAATGAAAACACAAAACAAATAAGGGATCTATGGATTTGGGGTTAGTATGTTCTGTGCTACAATATTTTTTAAGGAGCTTGGAAGTGTGATCATTCCATGAATACATAGAACTAGAAGAATGACACAAAGAGTGTGAAAATAAAGAAAAATAAAGATCTATTTGGGTCAACATGGAAGAGACATAGGATGTCTCGACACTTTCCATTGTTCCCAAAAGGAAAACACAAGAAAAATGAAAAGGTGAAAGAAGAAAAGGAAAAGCTTCTAGATCAACATGAGAGAGACATTGGAGTCTCAATGCCTTGTATCATCCACAAAAGGAAAAAACAAGAAAAGGAAAAGGAAAATAAAAGGAAAAGGGGTTATTTTGGGTCAAAATGAAAGAGAAATTTTGGTCTCAATGCCTTGCGTCATTCCCAAAAAGAAAAACACAAGCAAAGGAAAAAGGAAAAGAAAAGGAAAAGGGGTCCTTTTGGGTCAACATGAGAGAGACATTTCGGTCTCAATGCCTTGCATCATCTCCAAAAGGAAAAACACAAGCAAAGGAAAAAGGTAAAAGTGAAAGCAATGTATGACATACAGAAGAATGAAGGTACAAATAGAAGAATGTCACAAAGAGAGGAGAACATCAAACACCATGCCATAGGGGGAACAAAATACACACATGCAGAAACAAAAGAAAAATAAAAAGAAAATGCAAAAGACTAGTAAGGAAGATGCGAGTCAACCATCAAGCAAGTCATCCGCTTCCCAATCATGTTCATGATGCATTGAGGGAAGACAACCAGCTAAAGAGACAAGTACAAGTGTCAAACTAGGGGAAGTACTAGGTTCTACACTTGTTGTAGGAAATTTTTATTTTAAGCTCATGGAAGAGGAAAATAATGTATTCAGATCATTATGCACCTCTTCGTCTATTTTAGTGATCTCATCATCATCATCCAGATTAATCATATTAGGAGGATGAATGGTAATGTCCAATGAAGGGTGTATCACGAGTTGCGGTTATTCTATTGGATTGATTTTTTGTGATTGTGGAGGAGGGTCATCATGCATTGCTTCTAGAATCAAGTGTGGATTTTGATTTTCTTTGTTTTCTTCATTTTGTAACTTGTGAGCAAGGGCACGACATCTATGCCTATGCTCCCTAGCTCCTCTATTTCTTTTGGTTTTGTTGTCAAGTTGTGCTTGTGAAGGAGCAGGCTGAGAAACCATTGGTTGCTTGTCTTCCCTAAGGGGAGGAAAAAAATAAACCATCCAGTAGGTTGTTCATCTACTTTCTCCTTTGCTTGATAAACCTATTTTATATGAGGAGGCAATATGAGGTTGTTATCATTATCTCTTAGTCATTTGGATGATGTGGGGGAATTTTTAGATGGTAGTTGAGTTTGATAAGTCGATTCTTCTTTAGGTTTAAGAATTGTTTCATCTAGGATGGGATTGTTGGAAGTGGACGGGGATGTGTTGTGGAGGGACAATTCAGCAATTTTCTTTGCTTTAAAATTTTGGTAAGCAATGAAAAACAATTCTTTACAAGGTGTGATAAGTTCCATAGGCTCAGGCCAAAAGGTTTCTAAGGAGAAATTTCCTTTAGAAGACAAAGGGCTAAAGCCACTATGGTGAACAGTGAATATGTCATTGTCAAGCAAAAAATTTAAACATTTGTGTATGACCAAAGTAACAACTTTCATCGAGTGAAGCCATGGAGGGCCTAGCTGCAAACAAAATTGATTTGACTGTGTGATGATGGAGAATGTAACATACATTGTCTTAGGTCCTATATGTAATGGAAGGACGATTGATGCTATCGTAGGGAAAACAAAACCATTGTGTATTTTGATCCATGCTCTTGGTTTTTCATAATCATCTTGATAAAGATCATGTAATACCAAAAATTACTCATTGATCACATTCTCTCCATAGGCGGGATCTATGAGTATCCCATTAGTGGGCTTATCATAAATATGACTGGCTATATAAAGAGGACCATCGAGAAGATTCAGAAGGATGTCCTTAAAAGAGAAAAGAGATTTCTTAGGTTGGCCCTTATGAGGAATAATGTTTATCGCACCTATCATTTCATTCATAGGATTAATAGAAGTGGTATTAGGAATAGGATTAGGATGTTCAATAGCTATATGAACATTCATCACATCATTGTTTTGAGTTTCACTAGCTTTAACGAATGACACATTATGTTTGGGCATTGGACTGGTAAAGATTTGCAAATTTTGATTTGGTAGGGCAACATACACATTTCCTTTAACATTAACATTTGAAACAGATAGACGACCAGAATTAATGAGATCTTACACAAGGTGTTTAAGATGCTTACAAATTTTTGTGTCATGTCTTTTTTGTCTATGATAATGTAAATAAGTGTTGGGTTTAAAGGTTGGAGTTAAAGGCTTAGTAGGATTGAGTGGTTTAATAGTAGGTAAAGTAATCATTTGTTGCTACAAAAGTTGGGACATGTTTTTATGAAGAGTGTTTAGTTAAGGTGTAAACTGTTGTTTCTGATCTCCATAACTATAAGGTATCACAGATTTAACAACTGATGCTTGGTTGTTGATGGATTGAGTTGGTTGTTGAGGAGGGGGGTTAAATTGTAAGAATCCTTTGTTTTGTTTTCGAAATGGTTGTGAATTGTTTGAAGTGTTATGTTCAGATTTTTTAGTTTGATTAGAAGTGGACTTCAGCACATCATGACTACTAACTGAATTGTGATAATCACAAAGGGTAGTACACAAGTGCATAAAGGAGGGAAATTTCATCATTGTGAGTTTATCCCAAAGTTGAGTTTGCAAGTTTTCAATAAACATGTTTTGAAGATGTGGATCGAGAATCTTGGTATTGATTTGAGAGTAAAGAGATTGATATCATGAGATTAAATTAGTTATCTTTTCATCTTCATGTTGTTTGCATCTCATCAAATTTTCCAAGGTCTTCTTTGGAGTCATATTCACTTGAAAATGGTTTATAAAGGCATCAACTAGTTCATTGAATGAATAAATTGAATTTTTTGGTAAGGATGAAAACCACTATAAGGCAGTGTCTTTTAAAGTTCTATGAAACAATTTGGCTAACAGTTTATCATCAAGGACAAAGTCACTACATAGTGCTGCATAAGCATTAACATGATTAGTAGGATTTCCCTTCCCTCCATACTTCTCAAATCTAGGCATATCTATTCCTTGTGGCATTGGTGTTCTTAATATTTATAGAGATAGTGGGCTGGTACGAACATAATAGGTAGGTGGTCTATTCTGGTTTTGATTGATGGTGGATATTTGTTTTTGCATGGAGGAGACAGTTTGGAAAAGTTGTGTGATGATAGGTTTAGTGTAAGTGGTATGAGGTGGAAGGGAAAGTGGTGATGGAGTGTATGTAGTGGTAGGGCAAGTGAATGGAGTGATAATAGATGGTATAGTGGAAGAGGAGAGAACATGTGATGCCACATAAGAATTAGGAATACTAACAAGAATAGTTGAGCAAGGTATTACATTACTAACAAATTGCATGATTGTTGCAACTTAGGGAGTGGTGTAGGTAGGTATGGATGCTATGGTGGAAGGAGGAGGAGTGGTAGGTCCTCCTTGATGAACCAAAATGTTGGCTGATTGAGATGTATTAGAGGTGGAATGAATATGTTTAAATGGTATATCTCAACAATTTATTTCATAATGTATAAGCCTTCGTTACATTCAAGCAAACAATGGATGTTGTCTATAGCAGGAATTGTAGTGGTTGAAATATTTTCAAGACACATGTTATGTTGCAGATGTGTTATGTCCTCATGAATGTTACTGATTTTGTCTTGTGAAATGTGATCATTTTGTGTGTCAACTTTCATGTTATTGGAAGGAAAAGCATTCCTAAGGGTAGGGTTCATGCCTAGCGTACTAGTTGCAATACTAGGAGTGGAAGCATTAGACAATCCAATATCAACAATGAGTGTATTATCATGGGATAACATGAGTCTTGAGCTTCTTCTCACTAAGGTATTAGCAATAGGACACCAAACACTCATGAAAAAGGTTTCTAAATGTAGGTCAATGCAAATGTAATGTAAACTAAGAGAAACAAAATGCTAATAACTAGAATTATGGAAACTATAACAACAAGGCAATAACATAAAACAAAAATGTAGAAAAATGCTCAAAAAGTACTAGAAATTATAGTGCAAAATGTGCAGAAGGACTAAGTCGCCTAGTGTGGTGAATTAGTCCCAGTGATGATTTTTATAAATTTTTAGAAATTTTAAATATAATGTGATGCGTTTCAGATTTTTAGATGTAGCTAAAGTATGAAAATGTAGAAGTTTGTTTTTTTCCAATGAAATATAATGAAAAAATGCAAGCTATATGAGCTTTTCACTAATGCAAATTTTTAAAACCCTAGGATGCATATTAAACAATACAACACTCAACACAATGTTAATGCAAGTTAAACCTAGGATGCAAATGCACTTGAAATCAAAAAGAAAATTTTCAAAAGTTGAGTTCACCAAAATGTGGACACCGATTTTGGGTATCCAAGGGTTCTCTAACTCTTCTAGGGCTTTTCACCTAAAAGGAGAAAAATGGACCCAAAACGTGTAATGTCTACACTCAAAATTAATGAAATGATGGATGTTTTATGCTTAAATACGATGTGTAAATTCAATACACTGAAAAAGAATGATGATTATTAATGCTAAACCTAGGAAATGTAAGTTGTTTGAAAACATAGTGATGTATACAAAACCACTTAAGAATGCAAGTAAATTATAACATAATTAAACAATATTAAAAAGGTGCACTTGGAATATGAATTTTGATGTAGAGAGGCTCTGGAATCTTGCAGATTTGACTGGAAAAGTTGACTAGGACACTTGTGCCAAGCTGGTTGACTTAGTCTAGTTTCAGAGAAAAACTGCTAGAACAAGAATCTACCAAATGGGTACTCAGAAATGTAAAAATAAATTGTTAGGCATACTAGTGGGACTAATTCACCACAGATAGTGACATAGTCCACTTGGGAATCTCAAGAAATTTGGGGTAGGATTCTATAGCTTTCGGTTTGCACTTCCTTTCCTGACAGGTGTCTGATTCAGATTCTACAAAAAATAGGCTAAAATAGGTCTCCAAGCTTTAATTAGGGATTTTTTGACTTTGATGACTTTGATGGATTGAAAACACCTTTTCAACACCTTTCTCTTTGACAAATCTGCATACAAGACCTACAAACACACATGAAAAGAGGGGAAAAAGGGTTAAGGGTTAGAGAATAGGGGTTTTCCTTGGTCAAACCCTAATTTGGTAATCAAAACCTATGAAATTAAATGAAATAAAGAGAGAATTATGAATGAAAAACATGCAATGTCACAAACTCACCAAACCCTTGATGTTGAAATATGAAGATATGCAATAAAGTGCTTCAATATATGCTTGATTATGCTTAGAAGACTTGGTAATTGCTTGATAATTTCTTGAATGATGAAATGGAAATTAGAAGATTGTAGGAGTTGAAAAATGAGGGGAAAACCCTTTATTTATAATTTATTTTACAACATTTCCCAAAAATAACACATCACAGATTGACCTCAAGGGTAAGAGAATAAAATCTTGCTAGAAAATTAAAATTATTTTGATTTTTGTGCCCAGTGGGACTATGTCACCCCAACTGGCGACTTTGTCCCACCAGGGAAATTTTAGTGGGTGTTGGGAATTAAAGTGCATTTAATAAGGTTTAACGGGAATATTCTCAAAAACACACTTAAGGCTGAAAAGTGTATTAAGGGGTCATTTAAACATAATAAAGGGTTGAATTAGTGATGACAAGTCTAGAAAAGTGTGAGAGTTTGTTACAACTCTTTACAACACTTTGAAATAAGACTTGGTAAGTGATAAAAAAGAGTTATTTAAATAAATTATAATGAAATGGTCCTAGAAAAGCATGAAAGTGGGTTACAACCCTTCACAACACTATTACAAGACATCCTATAATTCTTAATGATTCTCAAGGGTCCAAGACCTAGTGTGAATGTGTTGACCACATTACAACATTAAATCTAGGCAAAATCAAGCCAAATTCCATGAGAGAGACTCAAGTGAGCATAAAAATGTCCAACTATACATTGTTTGGTGACACAACATGATATTACATTGATTACATTCACATGTCAACCTATAATAATAAAAATATTACATTTACAAGTTGGCCAAAGAGCAAAACACATGATATCAAACATGTAGAGGGGAAGAACCAAAATACTACATGCAACACTAGAAAGAGGAACATGCCTTGCAAATTCTAACACATGCTTTGTAGGAGATGACAACTCCTTCCTAGAATTGTCAACCTGCAACAACAAATCACCATCGCACATATGAGAGAAGCAAACACAACTATTCTGCCAAATATCAAGAATGATATTCAAAATGAGATACTAAATTACATACTATAGAAGCCTCTTAAAGGCATGAAAAATGCAACAGGCGAAAAGCTACCCAATATGGGAAACAACCATCCAAGTTAATTAACCTAAGTTAAAATTAACACTAACACCCCCCTTTAAGTGCAAACTTAGGGAGGTTATTATGCAAAATGAAAAGCAAGATGGGTCCTTGCTACAAATCCATGTTACATACCCATGCACAACTTCCATGCAATGCAATTTCTCACAACCAAAGAAAAGGAGAAAAACCCTCTAAGAGAAAACTCCTCTCCAAAAGAGAGAAAAAAGACTAAAAAAGTGAAAGGAGGACTTGATAAGACCCCCCAAGGACAACTCCCATCATTGATATCAACAAAAGACAAAAGGAGAAAGACTATGTAGACCCCCCACAATGTGTAGTCACCTGAAAAAATGGTAAGTGCCTGAAGAAAAAACATGATCCAATATCGATAAATAACTTATCTCCCTTTTGGAAGAAACAAAACCAAGTACAAATGCAGGAATTCTTCCTATTCTGGATAGGAATTAGCAAGTGAAATCCAAATGTAGGATGATAATGTCTCTGAAATCTTCTCATGTGTCACCAAGACCTTGGAAGATGATGCCAAAAACCAATCGGGAACATACCCAATCACAATAGAAGGTGAAAAACAAGGTACTAGTCATTAAAAATTGGTTTTGAACATTCTCCAAAGATAGAGATGGAGTTAAAAGAGTTGTACCACAACTATCATGAAAAAAGAAAAATAATCCTTCAAATGTGTCTTCCAAGTTTGAAATGTGAGATTCCACGAATAATGAACCAATGTTTGACAAATAGAAATCCCATTAAGGAAGAAAAAGATAATCTTGTTGCTCAAGAATGATGGAAGTACTTATTTAAGGTGGATCAACTATCTCTGAAAAATAATCAAGAACCTCTAAAGTAATTGCATCCTCATCTGCAATCTCAAAAACTTCCAAAGGATCACAAGCATGGTCTATCTTCTCTAAAGAATAAAGAGGCACATTGGTATTCGAAAGAGGATCATCGAGAGATGGTGGAGTATCATGATCTCCATATGATTCTCAAATGTAAGTCCAAAGAGCATAAGGGAACTCAAAATGAACAAGTGAATCCAAAAGGTCATCATCATTTATATGTTCAAAAATAACTCCAAAGACTCTAACCCTATATCCTTTCCAAATAATATACCCACTAGGTGTTCCTAGAATAGGAACTTCATTATACAAATATGGCAATAGATTTTTTTCACTAAGATGAGTGAGAATAAAATCACTCCATTGACTAAAATTTCCTTTCTCCAAAGAAACCATTATAGCTGATAATTCTTCAAAATTTTCAAAGATAGTGCTTTCACAAGTATAAAAACCTTTGAAAAAGAATTATAAGATTAAAAACCTGATTTGGTACAAAAGTTGGTAGGTCTCATTGTCTAATCTATATGCTAACACAAAGAAAACTCCACTGAGTCTCACGCTGCCAATGTGTGATAAATTTTCCCATGAGCAACTTAAAAAAATACTTGGGCCCACTTCTTCTGATGTGTAACTTTGGACCCCTAAATATTTAGGGGAAAACTTTATAAATTTTAAAGTTTGGTAAAGCCAAAATATCAAGAAATTCATGCATATGTGAAGATTCCATGCACTACACATGTAAATCATGGTCAGGTTGAATCTCACCCTTCATATTTATTCATGACCTTTCCAAAAATGCCTCCAATGAGCAAATTTGAGTGCCTTCTACTAGTCAATGATAGTTGTTATTCAATAAAGCATATGGTTTCATCATGGGGGTTGAATGGAATTAGCATGGAAATCATTGAAACTATATTTCTCTCCTTTGTTGGTCATCCCCTCCTCTTTTGGCTTGTAAAATGGTAATAGGGCAAGGAAAAATAGTTTCAGGTTTCATGCTTCCATAATTTGCATTGAAACAAAAAACTTTTTCCCAGCTACTATACTCGAAACAATAAAATAATTATACCCTTTGCACATTCGTTTCACCCTTTCCACAATCATTTCGGGCTCTAGAACATAAAATCAAGTCTCGAAAATAGAAAATCAGCCCTCCAATCATGCGCCTCTCTACTCCATACATGCCTTGAATGCAGAAAATCATCCCCCAATAGGTGATGCCATTTCAAACTGAAAACAAATGCCTCAATTTTTTTTTGAATTGGGTCTTCACTCACAACCAACGTTTCACAACAAAATTCAGCCCTCTCCTCAATAGGGAAAATTGGAAATAAGGAAACTTTAAAATTTAATAAATTTGAAATGCTGAAAAAACTTTAGCAAGAAAAAAATTACCTGGATCTCCTTAGTAGACACTCTCTAGGAAGATGAGTAGGAGGAGGAGCTCTGATACCATGTAGGATATGAAAAATCCTTCCTAGGATCCTCAACCTGCAATAGAAAATCACCTTCACACATACGAGAGAAGAAAACATAGCTATTCTACCAAATATTGAGAATGTTATTCAGAATGAGATACTAAATTACATACTGTATAGGCCTTTTAAAGGCATGAAAAATGCAATGGGTGAAAAACTACCCGATACAGGAAAAAACCACCCAAGTAATTAACCTAAGTTAAACTTAACACTATCATGCTTAACCCAGTCCTAAACATTCTTCACAACTTTAGTTTTGAATAGAAAACATCCACACACTTTGCAAATTCAAATTAGGCCAGTCTTAAATAAGAAACCATGAAACATGAAGTATGACAACATTTACAATATTGGTGGTACACATGAATGATAATTCATTACTTTCACTTCTCCCAAGTGAGTCACCATGACCCATTGAACACCTTCAAACACTCCAAGAGCTCCACGAAAACTTGAAATTATGGCATTCACCCTAAACATACCTTAGTGGGCCAAGCAAAAGCATAACCCAACAAAACATTCATTTCAGACAATAGCCTGTTTCGAAGAAGGTAGAAAACACCTTGCAGAGCAACAAAAAACATCACATGATATTTAAGAACATTCCCATACACTTCTTTCACAACTTTATACAACAACAAGTCGCTGCAAGTAAATAGACATTGAAACCAGTCATCGAAGAACATAGTCATGGAATTTGTCACTCCTAATTTTCTCTATTGAAGGACTAATGGCATGAAACTTTGGATATACCACCTTCACAACACATTGAACTTAAATTTTGAAATAGACACCTATATTTGTAAATGTGGAGAAATGCAAAGCCAGTCTTTATACCTTTGAGAACATTAACACAGTCTTCAAATTGTGACTTTCAAAAACACCTTTTCGATAACCCAAAAGACTTGAAACTTGGGTCACACATGCCATAAAATTACATCAAGTTATCTTCTAAACTGTAGGGGAAAAAAATCATCAATGAAGAAATGTGGAGCATTTCTAAGACTCTGACAACCAAATAGCCAGACTACAACTCTCTTTTTGACACCAATGACAACCAAACTACATCAACATACATACATACATACATATAACTCATAATTATCTCAAATACTTATAATTGATTGGTCACATATGCCTAGTTTGATTTGTTATTACCAACCATATTATATATGTATGCATATATATATATATGCACAGACATAGATATATATGTATATATGTGTATACATATATACATATATACATAAATACACACACACACACACACATATTCTCAATACTTTCAAAATCTATTATTTTAATGAGTGCAACATACTTTGAGATACATTATCACTTTAAGACTCACATGCACCTAAGATAGAAAAACTAATAGTATCTCATCCAAGTTATAACCCATTATTATAAATCTTATATCCTACTATTATTCATTAACTCTATACTATAAAAATAATAATCAAGAAACACTATTTTAATCACATAAAACCTCTATATATTTAAACCTCTATATCTTTATTTATCTAAACTCTATATATTTAATTATGTAAAGTTTTATATTGTATCATTAAATTAGAATAAATACAGATTTACTTAATATTTTCATAAGCCCACGTTTAATGAATTTTTTTATAAGCCCACGTTTAATGAATTTTTTTATATTTCTTGACTCCAATTACTAATGACAAATTATGGTTGATTTGTTAATTTTCATGACAAAAAATAGGCGTGCAGTATACAAAATAAATAAGACTATAGGCGTGTCTTATAAAAAAGCAAATTTATAGTCTTTGCCTTGTGTTTTTCATTGAATGTACGAGTCTCCTTCCAGCTATGTTAACTCTGTATTTTATCACATGTCAGTCTCCTTTCTCCTGCTCACCACGAGACCTTGTTGATCAATGTGGAAATTTCCTGTGTGTTTTCCTGGAAGAGAGCTGTGACATTCGAAGAGACGTGTGACATTTGAAGAGACGTGTTCTTAGAAATTCCTTTTTAGTTTTGAAAGCATGCTCGCCACCCATTGCAGTTTGACACCTAGTTGTTGGAAAACATCTCTTTTAGTACCATGTAACATTATCTTATTGGCATGTTTTAACTCGTCTCAATGTATCGGATTGAAGAGATTAAGTTTTAGATTTTTTTAAAGTGTTCGATTGCAATGTTTTTTCTCTTCTGGGTTTGTTTTAGATTTGTTTCAAAATTTTGGTTTACAAAGGTCTATTTTTAGTATTAAGCTATTTTACAATGTGTAAGTCTGTTACAAAGTTTTAGGTTGTATTTGGATTTTATTGCTATGGTTGGATCTTATCTTAGCTGTTTATAATAGGTTGTTAAAGCTTATAAGAAACTCTTTTTGAGTTAATGTAAAAGAAATTTATGGTTTACATTAGGATGTTTGAGGTATTTTCTACTTTGTATAGGATAAACATGTTATGAATTTAATGGATTTGTATTGATAGATTATTATGTCCTTAACCAAGTTGATTGTTAGTGTCATTGAGGATTGAGATGCTTATAAAAAAATTATCAAGTATTGTATCAAGGTTGATTCTCTCTATAGTAAGAACTATTGAGAATGTTAGGAAAGACATCTCAAACTTGTTTATAATTGCGATCATATGGAGAATGCAATTTTGAAACTATGAAACATAAAAACTCAATTTCTAGGGTATAGACTTTGTCTTTGGATAGAATAAAAAGTTTGGGTTGCTTGACATCACTTCCAAGGATGCTTGTTCTGTTGGATAGAGAGATTTTTGCACAAATATTCATTTAGTGGGAGCTTGCATAAAAAGGTTTGATCTTGTTCTAGGAGGATAGTAGGCACATCTAGAATAGAAATGGAGAAGTTATTAGACACCAAATTTGAGCTGTGGAAGCTCAAGATGGAGCATATGTTCATGGATAGAGGTTACAATATTGAATATAAACCTATTGTGATGTCACAAATAGATTAGAAAAATATTGATGGCAAATTAAGGGTTTCATTAGATTCTATTTGACTGATTTAGTATTGTTGAATGTATATGAAAGTATATATGCATGCACAATTGTATACAAATACATCTATATAGACATACATAAATATACTTATATACATACATCTATTTAGCCATATATAAACATACATATACACATATATGTATATGTATAGATATATGTGTGGGAAAGTGTACACAAGTATATGCATATATGTATTTGTCAATATGTGTATAATTAATATATTTTGATTGACCATTGATTATGTTGACCATAGTTACTAGATTACATGCAGGTACTTTATAAGACATTCTAGGGCTTGTTTTGTTTTCACTAACACCTAGTTCATTTCATTCCACATTTGTAAAAAATCAATTTTAACACCTTGCATTTCCTCATATATGTGACCATGTTGGTGACACACATAATCTAACAACCAAATCTGGCATGTCATCTTTTGACATCACATTTGTTTTGAAGAAAATGTTCCATTATAATTTCCAAACACCAAACCTGAAAGAGGATAGATAGGATTCCATTTTGAATTTCCTAAAAGAAATATTTTTTCCATCAATTATGAGACCCTTCTTGTGACATCCCAGATCTTCCTCAAATTGTTAGGCTTTTTCTAAGGAATGACTTCTTTGATACCAATTGTTGAGCATACACCAAAATATTAAGAGGGGGGTGAATCAATATTCTATAAAATCTCAAACCCTCTATAAAAATTAGATACTTCCAACACTGCTGCATAAACATGAACATGAAAGATGAACACGATGCACAACATAATACACCACCAGATGTATGTGGGAAAACCCACATGGGAAAAACCTGTTGGAACACAAATATCTACTAAGAGGGGACATGAATCATTAGATCAATAAAATTTAACTTTTAACCCCTCTTAATGAAAATTAAAGATAATGAAAAGATCACACACACACACACACACAAACACACATAACACCAGATATATGTGGAAAACCCAATATGGGAAAAACCATAGTGAGAAATGTTGCTAGGAAATATTGTGCTAATCCAGCCTCACAATCGAACCTCCCTGGTTACAAAGTTTAAGGAAACCAACCCTAAGGAGATATCAATACCATGATTTAATAGCACCATCACTAAGGAAACACCTACTCCCTAATTTGAGCACCAACTCAACTTTTTGATGGCACCAACCAATTAGAATTACAATGTAGATATGGGGCTACAATTCCTAACTACAAGGTGATTCAAGTGAATCCAATTCTATGTTACAATCCTAATCTACAACTGCTCAATGTCTACTTTGTTTCTCTACAAGCATTCTCTCTATTGCTACTAACTCAACAACTTATACCTCTAATCTATTCTTCTCTCCTTTATCTACTCTACTTCACACTTATTCTATTCTGAATGCATACCCTAGATAATGTTTTTGGTGTTACATTCTAGGTCCCTTTTCATAGCATTTACTTACTCAACATTCTCTATCTTCTTCACCCTTGTCTAATAGACTTATCTCACTTTTTCTTCATCAAAAAGCAACCTATTCTTGAGCCATGCTCCACTTCACACATCACCTCTGTGATTTTCTATTTTTGGCATACTACAAACCCTAGATTTGATTTGCATTAAATGCCTTTTAATGCATGATTGAACTAAATCTAATTTTTTAGCCAACTATGATTAGATGTTGTTGATGTTACCTTTCAATCACCAATTAAAAATATATTTGGAGTATTTACAACAATTAATTCCATTCTCTATGTTGGTTTGTAGTTGTTTCCACTATTTGCACTATATTTTCCCCATTTTCCACTACCTCGCCATTAAGAGAATCTAGCTTTAAATTTTGGTCATAGATTTCTTATTCGAAACAAACCATTATCTAATGATCATCGTTCATTGATATCAACATTAAAACACCACCATTAGATCATATTACCTTTAAATTAGCGTCATTGATCTCTATTGCATGTACCATATGCCTAGCACATTTTAGTTTATTTCACACTTGAAAGAATGAAAATGTGATACCAAGGAGCTCTATGATGCAATGAATAATCACCATCTATCATCATAGACACATGTCAACATATCGCCCTCCCATAATGCTGAAGCAATGACCCGCCATCCTTTTTGAAAAGTAGTAAAAATCATCTGATCTTCATCTTCAATGTACATCATTGAACTTCATCGCATACTACTTTCTTCATGCATTATTTCCTTGCATTTAGGGAATGAAAAACATGTTGTGAATAAATCTTGCACTATAATGAAATGTTGACACATAGCTACCTAGTCCTTATCGCATAGTGCATATAACTATATGCTAATGAGAACAAAAAATGTGATGTGAAGAATATTTGCTACACAACCTCGAATGTTGGATTTTTAGCACTCGAACTGTTGATCTACAACATATTGCACATCACAATTTACTCAATGCTAAACAATTTAAAAAATGTGATGCAAAGGTCAAGTGTGATGCTATGTCAGTCAGTTGATCTTTAGCACTCTATGTGTGGACTGTTGATCAAGCTGAAGAAAATATTTATGTGTTGGACTTAGGAAAAATTAAAGTCTTTAATCACTCTACCAAACTAGTACTAAGGTTTTAGGGCTACTACTACCGAAAAAGAGGTTTTAGGGTCACTACTAAGGACACTACCACTCCCTATAGACTTTGTTTTAGGGATACAACCCAAGGAAGCTACAACTCCCTAATACAATAAAATGCTTAGTAATGATTACATAATCACATTCCTTCCACTATCTGAAACTAGAAATTAAGCCTAATCCTTTTGGGTATGTCCAGGATCATGATGGGCTAAAAAGTGGCAATATGTAAGTGATATGATGGCCTATGTGGTTGAAAACTTTTTTTTACCCAAAATTGATGAAACAAAAGGGTTTTTAAAGGAGATTTTCATCTTTCCACCAATGTAAATTATGCTTTACTTTGAATTTAATAAATAATTATTATTCATTTTCTATTTGGATTACGACTAAAGTCCTAATTGGTAAGCTGATTGAAAAACATCTATAGCTTTCAAACGGTCTCACATGTTTTCAATCCAAAACATGTGTAACATTCTATGCTTCACATACTATAGGATTAAAAAAGGAAAAATTGAATTTCATGAAGTTTTGACCAAGTTAAGGTGGTCAGACATATGAGTTTTTATATTTTTGAAAAGTTGTAATAAAAAATTCATAATTAATTATTTACATGGGAAAAAATTACAAAAAAATATGTATCACATCGGGACATGAGTCCTCTACTTATATATAAAATATTATCATTTTACTGTGGTTAGGGTGGTCAAACAAACACCTACTTTTTATTTTTTCACTGAAATTTAAGTATTACTACATTGAAATTTCAAAATTTCACCAAATAGATCTCTTATTTTTTAAAATATACCTAGTAGTTTAGAAACTACATTCAATTTGCTACAAATTCTATTTTTAAATGTTTTTGAAATAATATAGATAAATTATTCAAATTTTTACTTCAAGGTGCCCAACCCTGATTTTTTTGAATTTTTTGCCACTTAAGCGCCTGTTTTTTCCATGATGATCCTACACATACCCTTTTGATGATTGCAATTCTTCTTTTTTCCTTCTCTTTTTAATGATTTCAATTCTACTTTGTCACTTCAACAAATGTATTTTTTGATCTTAAGAGCTTGTTATTCTCCCAAACAACCTTAAGGTAAATTCAGTGAGTGGGGGACTTGCTTGCACCTCATTGAATAACCCTCAGGATTGTTAAAGAATCCCGAGCTCTTCTTTAGGTATGGGAAAAGGGAGAAGGAAATGTATAAAGGGAAAACTAAAGGTGGAAATGTGCCAAAGGTTTTACAACATTTCAAATCTCCTTAACAAATCCATTTTTCTGATAAAGTAAACATAGAATGCCATAGAATCTTCATTGTTGGAAGGATAACAAACAATTGAGGTTGACGTAGGCACATAGTAGACATTCAAATCCCCTCATGGGAAGCACCCATTAAGGTTCAAGTAGAAAAAGGAAACCCAAATTAAAATAGGATAATTTAGATTCTTACAGAGCTATCCACTTAACAACATAATATGAAACCACCAAAAACTTTAACAAGAAATTGAAAGAGTATCAAAAACATGGTTCAATTTCCTGAAAGATGAAGTTTAGAGGTCATATAATCTAAAAAATTGAGAATTAATAATCAAGACTTATACACATGAATAATGAGAGTGCAAAGCATTTGATATATATATGACTAAGCATAAAGCATAAAATAAAGGCCACATGAGAACAGGATATGTGTGGGATCATGATGGGCCAAAAAGTGGCAATAAGATGGGTATGTCGTTGGCAACTTTTTTTTACCCAAAATTGATGAAACGAAAAGGGTTTTTAAAGGAGATTCTCAGCTTTCCACCAATATAAATTATGCTTTACTTTGAATTTAATAAGTAATTATTATTCATTTTCTATTCAAATTACGACTAAAGTCTTCATTGATAGACTAATTGACAAACATCTATAGCTTTCAAACAGTATCACATTTTTTTAATTCAAATCATGTGTCACATTCTATGCTTCGTATAATATTGGATTAAAAAAATAAAAAATGAATTTCATGAAGTTTTGACCAAGTTAAGGTGGTCAGACATATGAGTTTTTTATATTTTTTAAAAGTTGTAATAAAAAAATCATAATTAATTGTTTACTTCGAAAAAAATTACAAAAAAATATGCATCACATCAGGACAGGAGTCCTCTACTTATATCTAAAATATTATAAAAATATATTAACATTTTATTGCAGTTAGAGTGGTTAGACAGACACCTTATTTTTTCCCTGAAATTTAAGTACTACTGCATTGAAATTTCAAATTTTCACCAAATAGATTCTTTTTTTTTAAAACAATCCTAGTAATTTAGAAACTACATTCAATTTGATACAAATTCTATTCTTACATATTTTTGAAAAAATATAGATAGCTTATTCAAATTTTTACGTCAATTTGGCTAACTCTGATTTTTTTGATTTTTTTGCCACTTAAGGGCCTATTTTTTCCATGATGATCCTGCACATACCCAACAATGTGATACAACTTTGTTCTTGATATTTTTGAAATGCTAAGGTCAAACAATAGAATAAATGTCTTGACATAGATTACAAAAGAGAAATTAAAGCTTTGCAAGAAATCTTCTATATCCTATCCTACTGCTACTAATAATCTATCTTTATATTTCTATCTAATCATCTGATAATCCTCTCATGATCATGCCTTCTCTCTAGGGAAACCCCACTTTTATAAGAAAAGGGGAGAAAATAAGAACCAAGCACTCTTCACTGCCAAAGTTGAAAACTGTAACAAGTGTCACCACCAGAAAAATTCAAATATGATAAAAAAATCAGATCTGATCTGATAATAATAAAAATTGAGCTACTTCCATAATGGAAATGGGTGGTGATAGTTTTATGACTCAAATATCCATCAAGCTTTGTGAAGGTCTCCTTGTCAAAAGGAAGATATGGCCTTAAATACTTGCCTCTATCTGATCCAATCTAGTGTTGGCAAAAATGACAATGTCAAAAGAGGCTGACTCTAGGAGTGGTAGATGAAACATGAGCACTACCATTTGAAAATATTTGTAAAATACCCACCCCAATGGTGAAGAGAACTCCCCAATAGTAGATGGGTGACATGGTGAGCAGACAAGCTTTCTTCAAAAAATGAAAGAGTAGTTTTAATGAAAACACCTGTGCGGGTACCATGTGTATATCGTTGGGCTCAAAGAGAAAGAAAAGCTCAAAAAGGTAGTACAACCACTATGTAGCACCATTGTGCAACTTTTCACCAAAATCCTCCTATGGCTTCAAAAAACATGCACCACCATGATAAGTGGCAAGACAAAAATGCAAATCAAAAGAGAAAAGAGCCTCGGGGCTAAAAGAGATATATGGGCCTCAAGGCTAAGAGATCAAAACAAAAGAAATAAAAACTCAAAGAAAAGTTCTAAAACTCACAAGGGCCTTCGTCTAGAGGCCTCATAATATATCAAAACAAAGTAATAAAAAAAAATAACGAAAAGTCTTTATAAAATAGTGTTGAAAAAAGTCATTTCTTTGAAAACCTCACTTGGGATGTGCCTGAAGGTTGGGCCGGGGTTGGACGTTCTGCTGGAATGTAGCTGGTATGGGTGGTTGAGGATTGGCTTTCCGGAAACCGGCCGATTAGCTGGCGCCTGGGACCTAACTCTATTGAAGTTTCTCAACTGATGAAATTACTCAATATTAATTGAAATCGGGATCAAAAATAACTAGGGCTTCAAAATCCTCTTTTATCTTGCCAATCTTCTTGGTCAATGGTAGTTGACAGTTCTTACACCTTTGGGCAGGTTTGTTGCATATGATGAATTATTTTTCCTTCTTGGAAACCACTCTATGGTCGAGAATCCCAACACTCACTAGGGTCTCATTTGTAGCTTTATATAGCTTGGTTATTAGACTGGCCGACTCAGTAGATCGGGGGGTGAATGTACTTAGGATTTGGTCAACAATTGGGCCAACCTTCGAATTCAACTCCTATGCATTAGCTATGAAATTTAGTGCTGGCCTCAAGGTCATTGTTGCACCTTTGATTCTTTCCTAGTGGGCAACAAACAACCTTTGTTCTATTAGAAGGAGTTCAGATCTTCTTTCCATAATCAATTCCTATTGGAACTAAGTCTCTATAACTTGCATCTCCTCCTTCAATCGGTCAACCTTTTCCCAAGTCCATTGAAGCTCTTCTGCTACTTGAGATTGAGCATTGGTCATCTTAGTTCACATCTGGTTCTTCTCCATCTTGAATTGCTCGCTCAACTAAGTTTTTTCCATGACCTCAGACCATTTCTCATGCATCTCCTACAACTCTCTCTGTAATTCTGCATTGATGCTATTCTACCAACCTTAGATGTCAACAAACTCTTTCTTTTTTTGCTATAATTCCTTTGTAGCCTATTGCATTCAATATTTCACTTCTTTAGTCATCTAACACTTCATCTTAACCTTATGCGTCATTTTCTAAACCTCATCTAAAATCTGATCCTTCTCATTCTGAGTGGCCTGAAGTGATGTGGTTGCTTCTCCTTGTATGTCCTTGAAACAAAGAAAAAGGGGGGAGATAAACCCAAAATAGAGGTTGATCAAATAGGTTCACCTATCCTTTTTGGCTATTTTTTTCCACTTAATTATAAGAGGAAAAATGAATAAATAACAATAAAAAATCAAATATAACTATTATAATAGCAATAAGGAAGGTTTTAAGATACTAAAATGAAGTGTACCTTGCTGAAAAAGTGTTATTTCAGGCCTCACTAAGGACTCATTAGCCCAATGGTGAATGGGTCCCTTCTAGGGTTTTGGAAAAGTGATTTCTAGGTTTTTTTCTTCAATATCTGCACTCCCATCTTTTAGATGTTTAGCTTGCGCAAGTTAGAAATAGATTATGTAGAGCACTTTTCGTGATCTTGCAACAAAGATGACAAGTTTTACAACTTTGCAATCTTAACAACTTTTTCAAATTTTGTTCTCCACTTGATCTTCAACCTAAAACCTATAATTAGAAATCAAGAGAGAAATTTTTGTTTTGATTGTTAGGGAATAGGGGTTTGCCTTAGTCAAACCCCATTTTGGTAATTAAACCTTGTGATGAAACAATGAAATATAAACATGAATCATGAAACATGAAACAATGATACCTTGGATGAAGTCTTGGAATGCAAATCAACTATCTAGCATGAAGTGGCGATAAGGAATGTAGATCTTGATCTTGGATTTGGATGTGAAACAATCCTTGACTTGGATCTTCAATGCTACAATGACACATTAGCCCAACAAAATGCATGATGCACTATGCCTTTGACATGATAATATGAAATTTGATTACTGCTATGAAACCTTTATAATTTTCCTTTGAATTCCTTTGAAAATGCTCTTCAATGCTCTATAATGCTCTTGTGGATATTGCTTGATCTCATGAAAGTCTTCTAGGTGAAACTATGTAAAATTACCTTATATTTATACTTAATTTTTAATCCCAAAGTTGAAAGAACACAAGCCAACATCAGATCTAGGATTTGAAATCCCTAAAATGTTGTGAATAATAAGTTCAAAAAGGGTTGTCTTAGGTTAAGGAGGACCCATTCACCATAGGGTGAATGGGTCCTAGTATACTCACTAGAAATTTTTTTGGGGATATGAAATAACATGCAAAAAGGGGGTCGTAGGACCTAGGAAGGACCCATTTTCCAAGGGGAAAATGGTTTCTAGTTCACTAGCCTAGGATTCAAACCTTGCGAGATTAAGTGTTGTGAAACATTATTAATGAGTGTCAAGATTTATCCCTCAGAGAATGCAATAAATAAGGCCTGGGTTTGAATTTAAGGGGCCAATTAAGCTCTAATTAACCTCAATTAATTAATAAATCCCTAGATTAATGTGAAAGTGTAAAGATAAACTTTACAACACCCTAAATAAGGAATCATTAAGCCAATTTTATTAAAAGAGGCCTAAATGTAATATCAATGTGTAAAACACAATACAACACTAAATTTCAACAACATGAAGCTCATTTATTGTTAATTATTCCTAGTTAAGTAAGGAAAATGGATACTTTTTCCATTACGGCGATGCTCCTCACACTTTGGATGGGTTTAAATACAGTAGCGGACGTTCCGAGAGCTCGTAGTATTGTTGACCCAGGCAAAGATGCACCAGTCATGCCTGGCAAGGACCAGGAAAGAAACGAAATTGAATAGGGATCATTGACCATTCACGCAATATAGAACATAAGTTGTTTATCCGAGAATCAAAAGCAATAGTTTGTGTCCAACATATGATATGAACTAAGTCTACCAAACTTTTAATGAGAAAGAAACATAATGAAACAAAAGCTTGATGTCCAACTATGCAAAATGAAACACTCCGCACTCACTTTTGATGAGTGGAACCTTAGGCCATCGACTAGGTGAGTATCCCAAAAATGTGGAAAATGAGAGAATCATATTAGCCTCCCATACCATAGTTATCCTCTTGACAACCTTGATAAGGCACCGCAATGCTATATAATTTTGAATGTTATGTCTTTAGGTTTTTGTTCAAGGAGATCTTATTTCATGTAAGGTCTCCTTCTTAGGGAACATCATTCCTAATGCCTCTAAGAGAGGAAAAGTCGAGAATATTAGATTGCCACTTAAGGGATGCCTCATTTCACATCACGCCACTAAGGGAAATCATACACTTATAAATATCACATTCTTGGAGGACATCAAACCCAATGAAACCACCAAGAAATGGATGCTTCAAGAAAAATAAAATCACACCTTGAAATATGCAAAATTTCCAAAGATTCCATTGATGTATGCCCCCACTTTAAAGCGGTTGCTAACACCATTGTTGTGAGAAACTTATTTAAAGTAGCCAATGTTTTATCCTTAGACATGAGAGATCTCCACAGAAAACCCTATTCCAAGTCACATATTTCTTAAATAAAGCTACACCATGACCAAGGAGGGAGGGGTTGCCCCCAAGAATAGATGAGGGATTTATGGTTTTGAGGCCAGTATGTCTTTACTACAATGTTGTCATAGAGCTCAAAAATATCATCATTCCCCAAATACTCATAGAACTGGAAGAATGACACAAAGAGAGAAAAAACAAAGAAAAAATCCTTTCAATTCAACATGGAAGAGACCTAAATGTCTCAAATCCTTGCATCATCCCTGAAATAAAAACACAAGACATAGAAATGATAAAATGTTTATGACATAAAGAAGAATGTAGATACATATGGAGGAATGCAAAAAGAGAGAGAGAGAGATACATTAAATGAAATAGCATGGGGGATCACATTACACACATGCAATCACATAAAGAAACATGAAAAACAAAGAAAAATACTAGTAAGGCACATTCAAGTCAACCTATAGCAGGTCATCTACATCCCAATCTTGGTCGGTATAAATGGAAAGTAGACAACTAGCCAAAGGTACAACACATGTCAAAAATAGGATAATACTAACTAACCCCTTTCCCCCACTAAGTGCAAGACAAGGATGAGCCAAGATAAGTAATGAGAATGAGCTACTTGTGAGAAAGAGAATGATTTGTGATGCATGTATAACATCTAATAGTTAGAATACTAAGATCCTACAACTATTACATGGCAAGGAGTGAAATATATGTTATTGCTATGCAATTACTGTGTCACAAAATGTACCCTCATCAAAATGAAGATCACCCAATATTAGTCTCAATGCATGACATTCGTTAGTAGTATTCCCAAGAGTTCTATGGTATGTGCAGTAATTCATGTTTTTCTTAGGTATGTTACATTTACTAGGAGGTGGAAATTTAATCATACCTTTCTTAAGGAGATGTTCCACCTTTTGTTTAGTTTCTATTTGAGTATGTAATAATGGAAATTTTTAGAGTTTGTAAGGTTTTTGTTTCTTGCTTGATTCACCAACTTGTTGAGGTGGAAATAGAGATGGAGGACCTTAGATGATCCTATCATTCTTGTGAGGCATTCGTTGTTCTTTAAGAAGGACATATATGGTAGGAGGAGGATCTTGATATCCTATCCATTTTGTTTTTTCAATAGGAATTTTCTCTAAAATTTTATGAATTTCATGCTCATTAGTTATGTCACATCCTTGGTTGGTTAAGATCTTAAAGGCTTGGCCATTAGTCTCTTCTAGGTTGATGGGAGTATTGGTCACTTTTTTAACATAAGACAGATGCCTATGCAATTGACTAGAGGAACTAGGTTCACTCATTTTTGAAAGGATGGACTTAGTTTGTGACTCAATCTTAGGATATAAAAGACCAAACATCTAAACTTGTGTTGGTTGTTTCATGGAAGAATAGAAGGATGTATTATTCTAAAGATTGCTAAAGAAATCATTTACAAATTCATTCATGCTAGCATCATCTTCTCTAATTATGTCAACTTCACAAGAAAATTCATTAGGAGTTGGGTGAGCATGAGTAGGTTCAATTGCATTAGGATCATTTCCAAAAACACAACTTGAAACATCAACCAAAGAGAACAAAGACTTCCACACATTGCTAAAAAACTTACTTTAACAATGTAATTTACTAATTACATTATGCAACAATCTAAAACGAAATATTATAAATGTAATTTTAATTTTTGAAAATGTACTAAATGAAGAAAATGAAGCTAAATTTAATGAAATCAAAGAAACAAAAATTCAATAAATTGAAACAAAGATGTAACAACAACAAATAGAAGCATAGAACAAAAAATTTTAAATTCTAGAAATTCATTTTTAGGATTGATTAGGGACTCATTCACCCTAGGGAGAATGGGTCCTAGATTAGGGTTTTGAAATTGATTTTTATAGATTTTTAAGCCTTTTCTAATGTTCTTCATATTCGGGTCTATTAGAATATGTTTCAAGTTCATTTTTTTGTAAATACAATGTGAAATGAAAAATGAAAATGTGACAAAATGATGAATTACAAGACCTAGTTTAATATGGAATTTTGTTTTGATTTCAAATGCAAGATGATTGGTTGTTTTTTGTAATTTTCAGATTTAAAGAATGCAAACAATGAAATTCTAAAACCCTTGATGAAATGCCAATTTAAATGCAAACTAAGGAGCCTAAATGAGATCTAATTCAATGCAAATGAATGAAAATGAATGCAAGATCTAATCTACGATGAAAAACAGACTCTAAAATAAGAAAATTACAATGCTCAAGAATCCAGGTTCACCAAAATGAAACAAAGAAAAATAGGGGAGATGAAACCAAATTGGAGGTTGATCAATTGGTTCACCTGTCCTTTTTGACTAGTTTGTTTCACTCAATTATAATTACAACAAAAATGCATAAATAACAATAAAAAATGAAACCTAACTATTATAACAACAATAAGGTTTTAAGATGTTGAAATGATGTGTACCTTATTAAAAAGTGTTGTTTTGGGCCTCAATGAGGACTCATTCACCTAGTGGAAAATGGGTCCTTGCTTTTGAAAAAGTGATTTATGGGTTATGTTCTTCAATGTCTACACTCCATGCTCCCTGGTGTTCAGCTCCTGAAATTTGGCAATAGATTCTATAGAGGAATTTTCATGATCTTTCAACAAAGATGACAACTTTTACAACATTTCAATCTTAACAACTTTTGCAACTTTTTATCTTCACTTGATCTTCAACCTAAAACCTACAAACACACATCAAGAGAGAAGAAAAGTTGTTGATTGTTAGGGAATATGGGTTTTCCTTAGTCAAATCCCATTTTGGTACTTAAAACTTGTGATGAAACAATGAAGTATGAACATGAATCATGAAACATCAAAACAATGATACCTTGGATGAAGTATTAGAATGCAAATCAATAAGCTAGCATGAAGTGGCTAGAAGGAATGTAGACCTTGATTTTGGATTTGGATGTGAAATAGTGCTTGACTTGGATCTTCAATGCTACATCAGCATATTAGCCCAAAAAAATGCATGATGCACTATCCCTTTGACATGATAATATGACCTTTGATTGCTGCAGAAAAACCTTGATAATCTACCTTTGAATTCCTTTGAAAATGCTCTTGAATGATCTATAATGCTCTTGTGGATATTACTTGATCTCATAAAAGTATTCTAGGTGAAACTATGCAAAATTACCTTATAGTTATATTTAAGATTTAATCTTGAAATTCAAATAACACAAGATGACATCAAATCTAGGATTTGAAATAACTAAAATCTTGCCAGGAATACATTCAAAAAGGGGTGTCCTAGGTTAAGAAGGACCCATTTTCCATAGTAGGAATGGATCCTAGCATACTCAACTAGGAAAGTTTTAGGGATATGAAATAACATGCAAAAAAGGGGGTCCTAGGACCTCAGAAGGACTCATTTACCAAGTGTTGAATGGGTCTTAGGTGGCTAACCTAGGACTCAAACCTTGCCAAATTAAGTATTTTGAAACATTATTAATGAGTGTCAGGATTTATCCCTCGAAAAATGCAATAAATAATACTTGTATTTTATTTTAAGGGGGCAATTAAGCTCTAATTAACCTCAATTAATTAAAAAAACTATAGGTTAGTGTGAAAGTGTAAAGATACACTTTACAACAACCTAAATAAGACATCATTAAGTCTATTTATTAGAAAGTTCCTTAGACTTAATGTGAATGTGTAAAAAACATTACAACACTAAATCAAGGAAACATTAAGCTCATTTATTATTAATTATTCCCAATTAAGTAAGGAAAAGGGATACTTTTCCATTAGTACAATCTTGTGCCTTCCTAAGGAATTTGATCTCTATGTCTTTTGCTCTTATTTCTACTTGGTGTTCTACTATAGAAAAATGGATCATTGACATTTTCATGGTTATTTATGTCTTTTTCCTATGATGTTTGGTCAATTTTTCTTCGATTTAATGTTGCAATGTAACGTATGCATTCACATTAGGTCCTTAATATTAAAATTATGTTGTCTTGTGAAGGTGTTGCTAAGTGTTGTAACACATTTCTACACTCTTCTAGAATCTTCTTATTTTAATTCATCTAAAAATCATATTTTTATCCCTTATCAAGTCCTATTTCAAAGTGTTGTAAAGTATTTTAACAAGATTTCACACTTTCCTAGGCTTGTCATCACTAATTACACCTTTCTTATGCTTTATTTGGCCCTTTTATGCACTTATAGGCCTTAATTAAGTGTTTTTTTGAATTCAAACCTGATAAACCCCATTAAAAGAAACATAATTCCTGACACCCACTTACAATCCTAGAGTGGGACCCATTCACCATGGGTGGTGAATGGTGAATGGGTCCCTCTTGGCTGAAAAATTCAAATAAATTCAAAATTTCTTTTAGGTTTTTATTCATTAAGACTTTATGTTGGCCTGTGATGTTGTATTCTTGGGTAATTAGGGCATAAGTGTGTATAAATAAGTGTTTCTCCATCCATTTTATCCGCCATTAATCTCATTCACTCATTCAACATTAATTAGCATTCTTGCATTCAATCTATCATAGCATCATTCAATCAAGCAATCATCAAGCATCTTGGGGCAGCCATTGACACATTTTAGACTTCAGCAACAAGGATTTGGTGAGTTTAGGAAACTTCCATGTTTTTTTATTCATCAAATTCCTTCTTCATTTTATTTCATTTCTTTATCAAGGGTTTGATTACCAAAGTGGGATTTGACCAAGGCAAATCCCTATACTCTAACCCTTAACCATTTTTCCTCTCTTTGTATGTGTTTTTTCAGGTCTTGTAGGAATATTTTTCAAAGAAATAGGTGTTGGAATGTGGTGAACAAGTCATGAAATTGATTCAAGTCAACCAAACCCTAATTCAAGCTTGGAGACAACATACAACCCGTTTTATATAGATTTGACTCTTTCAACCCAACAAGAAGACAAGTGCAAACCTAGACCCACAAACTTGACTCCTAAATTTACAGAATTTTTTGAGGACTAATTCGCCATCAGAGGTGAATGATTCCCACTTTTAGGCTGAAAAGTCAATTTTGTTAGAATTTAGTTCCGAATAGTCGAAAACTAGTTTCATGATATTTTACCAGTAGGAGGATTAAATAACCATCAGTGGTGAATGAGTCCCACTGGTCATCAACAATGATTTTTTCTAGATTCCAAAACCTTCCAGCATTAGCATTTCATCTCTTGGTGCACTCCATTCAGTCTCCTTCAGTTATGTTTCTAGTTCATTTTTGCATATCACACTATGTTTTTGAACATTGCATATTTCATTATTTTTACATTGAAAATCAATAAATTTCATCAGTTTGCTACATTTAGATCATTGAATTTATTCATAATTACATCATACATTCCTTAGTTTGAGTGAAACACCATATTTTTTGGGCTCTATCTCTCTCCTTTTAGGTGAAAAACCCTAAGAGTGCAAGAGAAGTTCATAGAACAACCAAAATTGATGGTTCATTTTGGTGAACCTACATATTGAACACATTATCTTTTTTATTTTCATTATATTTACATACTAGGACTCATAGCATTAGTATTTGCATTATATTTTTGCATTTTTTTTGCATCCTAGGATTTACACATTTGCATTAGTGAATATCTCACATAGATTTAATATTTGTATTTAAAAAATTTACAAAAAAATTAAAATTTTGCATCTGCATCTTCATTTGCATCTTCATTTTACATCTGAAACACATAAAAATCACTTTAATTTTTT
>VDFB02075321.1:100025317-100101000 GCA_007258455.2 Sequoia sempervirens | reverse complement strand
CTATTAAAACTCAATTTGTACAATCTAGGTATTGAAATAAATTATATATTTGGAAACTAGACTCCGAGCACTACATTTTATGATTAGTGACTTTGTTAAAGATTTCATCTCTAGGCACTTCAAATTTTAAGGTCAAATGTGTCAAATGCTGAAAATCAGGGAAAACACTTCCACTTTTTGGCCAAAAAGTGGACTCAACTTCTTGCACACACCCATACATACTAGCATAACATCATGGTCCATCATCTCACCATTTTACGTTCACATTACATTACGCATTAACATATCATTGCATCATATACATAATCATTTATTATGTTTAGGATAATAACATTTGTTATTCTAAGCATCTCATAAAACCATCTCATTATGCATTAACACCATTTCATTTCACATATCATACCATTGCATTTGCATTATCATAAATAGACCATCACTTTTGCATATCATAGGTTAACATAATATAGATCTATTAGTCATAACCATAACACATACATCATTAGAAATAAATGCATCCATAAAGAAATCATTGCAAAGCATATAGAAATAAACCATCCATGCATAAAAGAGAACACTATACATTGCATCAAAATCATCATCGACTCATATATATATATATATATATATCATCACGAAAATGTCATAGTACAAAGAATAAATTGGATCACTGTACACATGTGTCAATTAGTACAAAAGGCCCATCGGGCTATCAAAAATGAGCCCATAAGGCATGACAAGTATATCTCGATCAAGCTCGAACCCTGTGAATGTTGCCCTCACCCCTGTCACCGTGACCCTCTACTGGTCTATGGCTGGCCTACTCTGAATACTCTGCGACCCACTCTGCTCTAGGTACGGCCTCATGATAAGACCTCCAATAATACTCTACCTCTTAGATAGCATCCCTATAGGATCACACTGACACTGTACCCTAGGAGGAGGAGGTTGTCATACTCTATCTGTTGTCTGTGGCCTAGCTCTGTGGCTACCTATAGCTTTGCAACCTAATCTCTCTCTGCTCTGAGTTTCTCTCTCTCAACCCTCGCCTGATCTCTCTCGGTGGTGATGGCCTCGACCTAGGCCTATAACTGCACAATCAGTGCATCTCGAGCATCTCCCTATCCTTGTGGCTGCACATGTGGCTACACCCAGGGCTGATCCTCGTCTCGTGGTGGCTCCTACTATTGATCCTACATGTGTACATCTCCGTGACCTGGTGGGACTGGGGGCACAACTGGTGGATCTTGTCAAATCTCAACCCTCTATCCTTGCCCTCGTCCACTCCCTCTACCTCTAACTCTGCGTAGATCTGGGTCCTCACCTAGAATAGTCAACTGAAGTGGAGGTCAGAACCAGTCCCTGTAGGCCTGAGTGGTGCTTGGATCTGCTAAACCCTAATTCTAGGCCCATGTCAAGCTACCAAGTGCCTAAAGCTTTCCACTACCTCTGAGGCAAGAATATACTGTCCCCATGACACCTGTGTCATGTTGCGAGCAAAGACAACTACATAGTCGTCATCAGGCCGATCCTGTGGCTCTCTGAACTGATGCTGCACGTGCCCAGGCAGGTACCTCTTGATCATTGTATGCTCTTGCCCCTGCATGTATTAGTCCTGGTAGTAGTAAAATAGCTGATCGACATCATCGGCCCATCCAGGCTGACCAAGGTATGGATGCCAAGTGAAAACTAGCATCTCGTTTAAGACCCGCCTCCAATAGGGGATCCTTTGCTCACTAGTGTGTGTAAAGGACACACCACCTCTGTATCGTGCCACGTGGGCATCATCTTCCCCTATCAAAATTGGAACGACACATGGACGTAGCACAAAAATGTGCTCCCATGCCCAGACGTGAAGTAAAGTCTCCCCAACCCCCAGCACTCTACCGTCCATGTAAACATACTTGTGAAGGTCCCTATAAAGTGAAGCTAGAAGAACAGGCCCCCATGCAAAATGAACAGGCCTGTCTCAGACCATCCACTCCCAGCAATACCCCCAGCCGGGACTGAAGTATCACCCTCGTCTGTCTGGGGCAAGAAGACCTGAAATGATAGCTACAACCGCACAGCGGTAGGGAGGTGCTATGACCCTGTATCGCTCTAACTCTATCTGTCCCTCACAGAAGATAATGTCTCGTGTGGCGAGGACTCTACAGCAGGCCTCGCGTCCCTCGTCCATATTGAAGATCGGTCGTCAGCCATGAATAGGTAATCATAGAATACGCTAAATGTCCTCCAGAGTGACGGTAGCCTTGCTAGTGAGGAGATGAAACGAGGACGTCTCGCTGTACCACCTCTTGTCCAGCACTGACAACATCCCTAGGTGGGTGCGCATGGGCGCTGCGTACGCAATATGCCATAATCCCACAACCCTGAGTCGATCCTGGTCCTTGTTGCTCAGGTCTCACAAAATGCTAGCCAAATCTCATGACCTATGCTCCCGAGAGTAGAGCCCCCTCGCTGCGTCCTGCATCAAGGAAGGTCAACGTGTTAAAAATTTTGAAAATTTTCTGATCAAGCACTCCAAAAACTCCCCCAGCGGCGTAGTTTGTGATGGCGTCGCAGTTTGATTTTCCTCAAACTCCGACGCTAGAGCCCAACAAGAACTATATGGTGCCGCCGCGGCGCACTTTCCCTCCTATTGTCACAGTTTTCGTGAAACAGGCGACGCTGCTTCGCACTTTATCAAATCAACCCACCAATCTCAAGCCCAGCGTTAGAGTTTTTAAACTCTGAACTACACTGCTGTGGTGCAAAATGGCACCGCACAATGCAGTTTGAATACCGGAAGTGATGCCGCAGGCTTAGCCGCTCCCTTTAAAGCATTTCTCATTATTAATTAAAGCATTAAACAAAAAGATGAAGCTTCGGTAAGGGTCACATACTGGTGCCCCGATGCCAGGTGGCCACTAGTATGTCCGAACTCGATCAGTGATGTGTAGGGGAAGCTGTCATTGCACCATATCACCGGAGAGTCAGAGCTCAAATCTCAATGTTGCTATTGGAGGTGTGTGAAAATGACTTGAAAGTTACCCCTCTTCCCCTTTTGCTCTTAAAATTAGGGCTATTTATTAACCTTTGAATGGCTATCCCAACAGGGTTTTGGACTCCCTAAACTTGTTTCCTTTTGTATCCGAGCTTGAGGCTTGTTTTTCATCATTTTATTTCTGTGTTTAGACACGTTTTTAGCCTCCCGAACCCCTTTCAGACCCATTGGGTACTTTGTCATCTTTTTTCGCAAGATCTCCAAAAAAATAAAATTTTCATCCGATCTCTCGAGGGGGCATTATAATGGCATGTTTTCTCTCACCATGCAGCAGTGGGGCAAGTTTTTGAATATCGATTTTTTTTGGCTTAGATCGGGATCGTCTATTCTTTGAACCAACACAACGAGTACATTGCTTCAAAGAGGGGAAAAAATGTAGACATGTAAAATACCTAATTACATTGTGCATCTAACTGGATTACACAATTGTTTTCTCTTCCCTGGACCATCCCTCAGCCTAACCATTTAATCAAATTCCTCATCTCTGACAAATTATCAATAGTTCCTCTTTAATTAAATAAATCATTTTATCTTAATCAAGTCATCTCTTTGTTAATTAAATCAATCCATCCGATTCCACTTTCATTCCCATTTAATTAAATAATCAGCTTATTTGATTAAATCTCTAAAAAATCATTAAATTAAATAAATTAAACCTTTATTTGATTTAATCGTTATCTCTCAATTAACAAATCAAAAATCCTTATTTAATTAATCTCTTGTCATATTCCTCTCTTTATTTGATTTAAATAAATCCATAAATTTGAGTCAAATAGGTCACATCATCTAATCTCTCTCATTAAATTAATTAACCCTTGATTAATTTAATCTCATCCCATGTCACATCCTCTAGATAATGCAAGTTGCACATGAAAATAGATTTAATTCATTTATTAAATCTCTATTTTCCTCACAAGCCATCTTTTCGAATATTCTCTCAATTTGAATTCAAAAATTCCAAGTCAACATGTACATCCAACAAGGAAATAAATTCATCTTACATGTCCTTTTCCATGAGCTAAGTGGCATTTATTGCATTTTCCCTTCCCTCTTACATGTCATTTCAACAAATTTGAAATTCAAAATTATGCATTTATTGGCACAAACCCCAAATCTTGCACATCCTTCATCCATTCATAGCTTAACAAATGACATCATACCATTGGATGAATGTTAGTCCCACATTGCTCAAATTTGGGCATTCATCCATCTTGGAATTCTATAAATAAAGAGCTCATATCCTTATTTCATCATCCACAATCTAGGCAAAGTTACCATGCTCAAATATCTCTAGAATTTCATCAATTATCATTGAGTCATAGCTATATTTTTGCAGATTTTGGCTTGGAATTCTCATTCTTCACCAACAAAGTGGATCAATCATCTTCAACACACCAAGCTTGTATCATAGGAATTGGGAAAGGGCCAATTTTCACATCAAATTGGCACCAATTCTCCCATGGGATCATGAGTTTGCACCTCTAATTAGGATTTAATCTTTGTTTTATCATTTCCATTGTGTTCTTTAATATTTTCTTCCTAGTTTGAATGTTGTAAATTGATTTCATGGGGAATCCTTGTTTTGTCTTGCAATCTCTTGTCTAACTTGTTTATTCTTGTTGTTTTGGAGGTACCAAGGTTGGGGTTCACACAGCTTGTACATATCCTACCTTGCAACAACCTTACTAGCCATATCCCTCTCTTGTCTTAGTCATGCCACATCTCTGCATGCCCTAGCTACCATGGATCAAGTTGCATTGCTCTCAGCTATCCTATTTTGAGATGTGCCCCTCCATCCCCATCTTGAGATCCATCCAACAAACCTTATAATCTATCAACCTCTACCCATACGACATCTCGCTCTACCCACAACTAGTCTTGCTCAATCCTCAATTGGTATCTCTTTAACATAACTAACCCAAGTTGCACCCAAAATTTCCCACATCATCTAGTGTTCCTCTCCTCTAATTTCCACATCCTCCTCAGTGGCAACCTCCTCCCCTCTACATCACTCTCTAGGATCCATTGTCTATCATACTCATCGACCATCCCCATCTCCTCCATCACCATCAACTCCATCATCATCTCTTGCTACCACCTAATCTTGTGGTATGGTAAGCCGCACTAGAATACATCTTTTCCACCATGTATCATAATCTAGGGTGGTCACTACATCTATAATTGCATGATGAGAATCCCATGAAACTGCTAGAGTATCTTGCCAATCTTACCTAACTATATATGGCTATATGTAGTCTCACAGATCCCCCTCTCCCACATTACCTAAGAAAAAATTACCTCTTGTATCAATTCCATCTCCTCTAAACCAAACTACTGCATAACCCTAACTAGTAAATATTGATCAATAATTTTGAGTGTCTAACCCATCAAATAGTGTGTTTATTACACATAAGGAAAATGTTGTGCATCATCATCCTACACCTCATACTCTTGGTATGGTTTCCAAATAATGTTATACATCTAGTTGATTAATAACCCATATCCCATAAGTTAAATCACCTAATCAATGGTACCACAAAAATGAAGCTAATACAATAACATAAGGCATCCCCTATCCACCATCGGTCACAAAATATAGATGTTCTCATACAACCAAATATTTAAAAATTTCACACCACATCCCAAGGTCCACCAATTGCTATATACAACCAGATGAAACTCTTTGTATACCTCTACTAACATGCAAGAATCACATACAAAGATAGTGTGATATGATAGCATCCTATTAAGCACCCCCACTCAACCAATCACAAATCCTCAGGATGTCCAATTTAATACAAAAACTCTTGCCATTAATACATAATTGTAGTAGGACTCTCATCCCAACCTCAAAGTTTGGCTCGATCCCCATCACCAACAAATCATCAGCCATAAAGACCCATTGTAGAGCTACATATATTATCATCAGGTTATTCTCCACTATCTTGCCTCATATGGGGAGATACATAATCCTTCATACATCCTCTAGGGTTGTAGTAGCCTCACTAATTAGAAAATAGAAGTTGCTAGTGTTGTTATGCCACCACTCCACCAATATTTCCATCATCGACCGACGTGCTCTCAACCAGGGCATCCTTGACATGTATCTCAAACCCATCATATCTTGCCACTCCTCATCTATCTTTGCTAGCATATACCTCATCTACATCATCACTCATAGGTGTCACTCATGTGAATGCATTGTCAAATGGGTTCCTATATCATGCCAACACCTAATGTTAGTCTCATCCAAAACTCATTGCATCCATCCCTAAATCCCAAGAACACAATTACTTTTCAACGAAAGCACAGTTTTAGCCCACATAGTAAACTTCCTAGGTGTAGGAATGGTTTCACCCCACACAAGCACATTTTTATGCATAGACACATATTTATCCCATGCAAGTGTATCTTTATGTGCTAGTGTGTACCTACCCTATGCAAGTTTCATATAAGATGCAAGTACATTGCTAACCTATAGAGGTGTATACTTGAATAACACAAGTGCCATCTTTGATGCAATTGCATTCCTAACCTACAAAAGCATATACTTGCATAACGTAAGTGCCACTCTAGTGCAAGCATGATGTTATCTAATGTATGATTCAAAATCTAGGGTATCACTATTCTAGGCACAAGTGTATTTCCCCTCCGTAGGCAATGATTGGTGCTGTGTAGGTGCAAATTTACTATGCAAACTATGTTGCAAGTGGAAATATTGTTTTATGAAATGAAGGAATCAAAATCATGGGCCCTTATGTGCAATTCCATAAAACTGTGTGTCCATTTTCCCTTTTTCCTCTTTCTCTCTTATTTTTCATTTACCCTTCAACTCAACATGTGAAAATGATTTTTTGTGGACTCCCATGGGCTTATTTATAGGGCCCCTAACCCTAATTGTTCCCCCTCTAGGTGTACAATTTTTCCTCTCACCTAGCCACACATGCTTATTCCCTTCCTTTCCCTTTTGTTTCTTTCGCATTTCTCCTTATTCCTCTTCTTTTATATCCAACTATCTCTTTTGCACTCACCTTTTCAAGACATCATTTGAAATTATTTTCAAAAATATCTTTCCCTCAGTTGATCTCTCGAGGGGGCATCACCTCCTATTCCTCTGAATTCCATTGGGGCGGTTATAAACTTTGTTGACGTAAAATCACTTTAGACACTACATCAAAGAGGGAAAAATGTAAATATACCCAAAATATGAATTCATATTATAAATTAATTAAAATCCCAAATTTTAATTGATCTTCTTCATTATCCCATAATTAATTAAATATTCCATTATGTAATTAATAACTTTTCTATTCTTCTAAATTAATTAAGTATTTATTTAATTAAATTTCCTATTTTTCTATTGTTCTAAAGGTTAAATTATTCAAGTAATATAACCTTAGACAACACCACCTATTTCCTCTAAAAACCCATTAATTAATTATCCCTTACTAATCTCCACTTAACATTTTCTTCAATTTTAAATCCCACAACTTGCCACGTGTCATTCCTCCCCACATGCATGTCTACACACCTTACCAAATAAATCCTCACCTCTCTCTCATTAAATCCACTTGGGAGAAACATCGCTTTTTAAGTTGACTTTGTATGGGGTCATCTCTCTCATCTCCATAAAATTTAATTTTAAATTTCACTTTCCTTTACATAAGTAAAAATTCAAAGAGTTTTCTCACTTGGAATCCTATCACAATCCCCCAAAATCTTACCCAGTCACCTTCATTTAAGCCTCCACTCTCCATTAACCCTCACATGAAACTTGTCTTCTTCCTCTTGCTTGAGAGAACCTCTCAACATGAGCCCTTGATCTTGTGGCAATATCTCAGACATTCATCCATTTGAGTTTTTTTCATAAATATAATTCTTCACTCTCCATTATCGTCAAGTTCATTTGTCATAACAAGATTATGCTAAAATATCTTTAGATAAATCCACATGTTTAAGGCATTTTGAGAGCATATCAATAGGCTTAGGGTGCACCTATTTAGCTCAATCATAGAGTTTGGAAGTGTCAAGGTATAACTTTCTATGTGTTTTATGCATTGTTATTGTGTTATTTTACCTTATACCATTTTAATATATAGATATATATATGGATATATATGCATGTATATGTAAATATATGTACATATATATGTATATATATGTGTGTGTTTGTATACACACATATATCTTCCTACATTTGATCAATTCCAATCTGCTCGATGCTTTTGAAATTCATTTTTTTCATGAGTGCTACATATTTTGAGATACATGGTTAGTTTAAGATTCACATTCACTTCAAATTGGGGAAAAATCTAATGGTGAAATTGTTATACCCATGTTTCCTATTTTGAGAGAATGGATTAATACATTTGCATATCAACTAATGACACAATCGTGTTTAAAGTCAAGGTTATTCTCCCATGTTGTTAATTGTTCCATTTACACACATTCTCATATTCTTTTCTTATACCTTATCAACATTTTTCTACATTCCTACATACCTTTAGTTTATTATGCATATCCATGAACTTATGATTATTTTGCACCCCTTTTGTTGTGATTGCTAAGATATAGTTGTCCATTGTTATACATTATAGTTTTTGAAGTATAACTTGGAAAATAAAATTCTTATTTGTGTTGGAAGCTAAATGAAAACATCTAAACTAGGTTGCTCTTAGAATTTGACACAAAATTGACCTAGCATCCATGGATTTGACCTTTGAAATTTGAATATTCAAATTTAAAATTTGGTCAATTTTGACGCATTCATTTCCCACATAGAGCTAACAAAACACATGATTGTGTGATTTATTGTTTTGTTATTTTATTTAAAGGTATTACATTACATTACATTAATTTAGATCATCCATACATTTATTCAAATATCATTCACATAATAAAGAAGAATGCTATGATGTGCTAAAATGAACCTAGATCTACACATTCATCCCAAAAGCGTTTCTATGATTAAGACTTGTTGTCTTAAACCTTTTATGTATATTTTTAAATGACCAACCTAAATAAACATATCCCTTAACAACATATGAACACCTTCTACAAATATTTTTAAATACCATTAATTTCAATTATATCAAACTAAAAACCCCTACCTATTTGACATCTACTTTTAAATTTAAAATTAATTACTATGCTATCCACACCTAAAACTCAATTTACCAATCTAAATTACTTACTGAAAATTGTGTGTACATTTCGTTTAATTAGTCTAAATTAAGCTTGAAGAAAGTTTGTTTTCTTTTAAAAACAATATTTAGTAGGTCCGATCCCGAAATAAATGGGTTGATTATTGGAATAAATGAGTTTGCTAAAAGAGAATCTAATAGAATTCCACTTAATTTGTCATATGATTCACATTTCCGTCGTAATTAACAGCTGGTGGAAATTAAAAAATCAGTTGGCCCAAACGAAACCGCTAGGGAAGATCGTGAAGCCGCTATCGATAAGTCCTGGGTAGCCGCATTAGATTTCCTAACACATATTTTCCAGCCGTCAAATGTACAGTTTACAGGCGTAAACGTACATGGAGAAAATCAGCAAGAATGTAAAGGACCAGATTTGCTGCCGACAGAGTAAGTGCTTGGAGTATAATGTGCACGTGCCGTACAGTAAATATTTGGGCTCCTTGACTGTGTATATGCATATAATTTTAATAGTATTTCTAATGTAATTTTTATTATTATTTAATTATGTATTTAGTTTGAGATATTTTATATATATATTTATATACTAAATATGGTCTATTTTTTATATATTTGGGTTCATTTATTTAGTTTTATGTTTATGTTTGTGATATCTCAAATTATTCTGTTTATATGTATGATTATGATTATTAATATAATTTTGTTTCATAATTCAATCGTTTTAGACATTGATCAAATCTAAATGTCTTATCCAAGTAATGTCTATAGTTCTGAGGTTGTTCTTGTACTCACAATCTTGGTCCTTATAAATGAAAAATCGAAGTCAAATATTTAATTGACTAGTTCCCACTTTCACACTTTGGTATCAAGTTGACTATGCAAATTCATAATTTGATGTTATCTTCATATATAAGCCAACATCAATGTGTATTCATTACACACATAGAAGAAGATGCAAAACATGGAAACTAAGAATCTATCAGTACAGTGACATTCAAGAAAAGTCATGTTCGTACTTACATCTACCATAATCAAACACACACTCATCCTAGTGCATGTAAATCACCTAACAATCATTCTAGAATTCAAGTGCATGTCTAAAGCATGTTGTGTATCAAGATATTTTTAAATATTACTAAGTTGATAGAAAAATTTAAGAGTGTGAGAGAGGGTATCATTGTCTAGTAGCCTTTATCTAAGAGTTCACAAGGAAAAATAAATATCATCAAAGATTGAGTTTGTAGGTACAAACTAGATCCAAAAAATGAAGTTGACCTTACATAGAGCAAAGGAGGATATTATGATTTTTATCTACATACATGATTAACCTAACAAAGCTACCAAGCCTGATTTTTGCATTTGTAGCTTCAAATCTAATATAACACTAACATGATTGCGCTTTCTACTCATCTTTAGGGTTAGGTTTTCTTTGTAAAACCTAGATTTCCCCCCCTAACTTTGCATTGCATTATGAAAACTACTAGGGTTTTTTATTTGGTTGCTTTGCATGCATTCATTTCATCTTTTGATATGTTCTATTTTTTTCCACATGATACTTATTTGATTGATTCACTCATACAATTATATTATTTGGAAATGGATGTCATCTCTATAGAGGTTTTGTTTTATCAATAATTCTACATTTCCCAATTTCCTACTATATAATTTCAAATCAGTCCCAATTTTGTACAACAGTTTAGGGGAAAGGACTCGGTAATTAAGCATGTTTCAATAGTTGTTATATCATTTGTTGATTTAGTGCCCAATATTTTTAACAATATTGAATCAATAGTTGTGACCTTAAAGTTGTTAGTGCTATGATAACTACCAATAATTGAATAATATGTATTCCTTAAATCTAAAAAGCAACAAATCTTGTGAAGCCACATCAACACAGGTCAATGAAACTTTATTTAGTGCACAAGTATCGGTCTCACCTTTTTTTTGGACCTTTTTGGACACCTTGACAAAAGCCATGCTGTTGTGGCCCTAAAACCTTAGTTATAAGCAGGGGCACTGCCAAGCAAGCTGTTGTAAAGATTTGGGATTTTTTTGAAATTTTCACATGGGATTTTGAGAAGCGTGAAGTTAGGGTGCTCAACTACTGGGTCCTCTCCCTTATTTGGGAACTCATCTGCTTAAAAAATTTAATTTTAGGTCACATCATCAAATATGATGCCACATCAGTATACTTTTTGCTCAGGGATCCAAAAAGGCTCAATAAAAAGTGAGACCAATATGTTGCACTAAGTCATGTTTTATTGGTGTGCTGAGTTGACATCACATGATTTGTCAGATTGTGTACTTTATGAATAAAAAGTGTTTTACAATTAATTATTAAGATACTCCACTATGAAACCCACTCAAGACTACTTTTATCCCCAAAACCCCCACTATTAGCCCCTCTCCTAATACCTAATTCATTTCATTGAACATTTATAAACCAATCAACTTTAACACGTTGCAATTAAAAAAAAAAAAAAAAAAAACACGTTGCAATTTGTCGTATATCCGACAATGATAGTGATACAGATTCTAATCATCAAATGTGGCACGTCATCCTTCGGAATCACATGCTGGTTTGAAGAAAATGTTCTGCCTATTTAACGTCTATATTTTGTGCATCTCTACGCTCCAAAATCGATCTCATCTCCTCAGCGTTCATTAATTACAATTTTAGATAGCTTCTTGCGTCTTTCAGTCAGACTCCGATCTTCTTGTTTTACTATTAAAAGTTGTATAAATTTCTGTTCCAGCTGAATCAGATGGCTCGGATTGTTTATCCCTGCGCAGCTTGCAAGATTCAACGAAGAAAATGTGGAGATAAATGCGTGCTCGCTCCTTATTTTCCACCAAACGATCCTGACAAATTTTTAGTAGTACACAAATTATTTGGAACAAGAAGTATTGTCAAAATCCTTCAGGTACAAATCAAATGGTTTTTCAGATTTTTTTTTTAGGAATTGCTGTCCACATCTCTACGTTTCAATTGATTGATTCAACTGGTCATGCGTATCTAAATAGAAATAACTTTTGATCGATTTTATTTCAATTCAAATCTAAATAGAAATGACATCATTCCTTTTTCTGTGAAGGATATTCCGGATGAGAAGAGAGCAGATGCTGTAACAAGCCTGGCATATGAAGCAAGTATGAGAGTGAATGATCCTATCTATGGCTGCACTGGCGCCATTTGTCGACTGCAGGAGCAAGTATTACACCTCCAGTCACAACTGGCAATCACTCAGGCAGATCTCCTCAACGCACAGGCTAACCTTACGTCTCTCCTCACTGGATATTGTAATAGCGGTGAAAGAGGAAGTACGTTGGATGTAGTGTATGAAAATGATCCACATAAGGATGATCTAATGCTTTTGCAAGACGATATGGACCCTTTTGGATTATGGGCGCCACTGTGAATCTAATTTGGGTTGTCTGAATTAGTTCAATATTCCATGTTAGATAGTTTTACAAGCATTCCTTAATCTGCAATCATCTGGGGTGATGCATTTTTAGCGATATTGATAGGTCTATCAACTATCGTCACACAATCAGGAGTAGTCTCTAAATTGCTCTAAGTTAGTTTTTTTTTTGTGGTAGCACCCTGATGTGGTGTACGTTCAATGACGAGCAAATTTCTAAAATGAATCATGTTGGAGTGACACATTTTATATTAGTTGTTTTAGGTTAGCTCGAGGGAATCTAATGCTAGCTAAGGGATCTCCATCTAAGGCTTTGTTTAAGCTTGATTCATCTATTTGTTGTAACTTAGTCCATGTAACTAAAAATCATATTAATATATGTTGTGGCACTACAATATGGGTTAAATTGGTGAAAAGAGGCTTAAGACCTTTTTTTTTGGATGGATTATCTATAGTTATTTTATGGATTTTGATTTTTGTGAGTACACATTCTTTGAAAATAGAATAAAGTAGAGTTCAATTCTAGTAACAATAGAGAAAATATATTATTAGAGGTTATTCGTAGTGATACTTTTGATCTTGTGGATGTTGTTTTAATTGAAAATTTTCATTTTTATATTTTCTTTATTGATAACTATCATACAAATGCTGTCTCAAACTTGCATCCTAATCTTAGTAACACTAAAATATAATTTTTGGGCTAGAAAAAATAAAAAAAATCTAGATTATAGAGATCATATTTGGCCCCAAAATATCAAAATATGTCTTAACTAGAGGAAGCATGTTACAATGCAATGGATCTCTCTAAGACCTTGAATTTAAAGTTTTTTGGCTCAATCAACCTCGTAAATAAAAATTTATGGGCTCCAAAAGTTAGACCCATGACATATAAAATTTGATAGAGTTTATGATCCATAAGATAGCAATAGGATGGAATTATAATTCTTGACCAAATTATCATGCATGTTGTGACACATCATAAGACGTATTAGTTTGGAAATAATAGAGAAAAACATGAGTTCCCAAGTTGGTGAGCGAACTATGAAAGATGTAAGGAATACAATATTTTTAGCCTATGGACTCATCTCAGGATTTGGGATTGTATTTCACAAGGGATTTATCCACCACATTTTGGGTGGTTTTAGCTCATGATTTCCTAATTATATTTTGATGGTTTCATGAACTACTTATCATATGTGGAAATGATTATAAAGATCAATTATTATAGAGAGAAACTAACAGTAACACCCTTTAATTTGTTGTAATAAAAACAATATTTAACAGCTTAGATACTTGTCTATTATTTTTATATTGTCCCATTTTCAAGGGGTTGACCAAGGTGCCCAACCTTTGCATCTTGATAGTATAAAAATCAAACAGGGAATTTATTAATACCACTAGTACTTAATTCCAATAATAACTATAGTGGAGAATGATACATTATGTGAAATTGTAAGATAAAATCCTAGAGATTGACATGACAAATTTTGTGCACAAGGATATATCCACAATCATGGAATTGTCTTGAGCTTGTGAACTTTTTCTCTAATACAACAGAGATCGAATATACAATTCTAACTAGTTACTCAAATAGAGAGGCACTAATTACATGTCTTATATCTGAAATATTCTACAACCCATATCCATTTATCATCATTTCTCAATTACTAAACTAATTACAATTATTTACTCTTTCAATATTTTAATTACTAATTTAATATTCAATTTATGTTTATTATCCAAACTAATTTATACTTCTTTGTATACAACTAATTAAATTAACCAAAATTACCTATAAACAATCTTATTTTATTTTTCATGAATATCTATTAAATTTAATTATAAACATTAAATTATGCAACTATATCAATTTTAGACAAACAAAAAAGAAGAAGAAAATGATTTTTTAAAGATAGAAAAACTAATCATATCTCATCCAACATATAAACCCGTTATTATAAATCTTATATCGTACTATTATCTATACTATAAAAATAATAATCAAGAAACACTATTTTAATCACATAAAACCTCTATATATTTAAACCTCTCTATGTTTAATTATGTAAATTTTTATATTGTATCATCAAATAAGAATAAATACAGAATATTTTTATAAACCCATGTTTAATGAATTTTTTTATATTTCCTTGACTAACAACAAATTATGGTTGATTTATTAATTTACATAAAAAAAAAACAAAATAAATAAGATTATAAACGTCTCTTATAAAAAAGCAAATTTCTAGTCTTTGCCTTTTGTTTTTCATTGAATGTACTAGTCTCCTTCGAGCTATGTTAACTCTGTATTTTATCACATGTGAGTATAATGACAGTCTCCTTTCTCCTGCTCATGAAGAGACGTGTGACATTTGAAGAGACGTGTAGTCATATGATGAAATTTGTCCGGTAAATAGCTTTCTGACAATGCGATATGTGTTCCAGTTCTTAGAAATTCCTTTTTAGTTTTTGAAAGCATGCCCGCCACCCATTAGAGGTATGACACCTGGTTGTTGGAAAACATCTCTTTTTAGTACCAAGTAACATTATCTTGTTGGGAAGTTTTAACTCGTCTCAACGTATCGGATTGAAAAGATTAAGTTTTAGAATTTTTTAAAGTGGTGAATTGCAATGATTTTTCTCTTCTCGTTAAGTTTTAGATTTGTTTCAAAATTTTGGATTACAATTGTGTATTTTTAGTATTAAGTTTATTTTACAATTTTTATGTCTGTTTCAAAGTCTTAAGTTGTATTTGGGTTTTATTTTTATTGTTGGGTCTCATCTCAGTTATCTATGATAGGTTGTTAAAGTATAAGAAACTTTCTTTGAGCTAATGTCAAATAAATGTATGGTTTACACTAGGACACTCGAGACATTTTCTACCAAGCTTTAGTTATAAGTTGATTGTTAGTGTCATTGAGGATTGATTGTTAGCGTAATTAAGGATTCAAATGTTAAAAAAAATAAAAAATCAAATATTGTACCAAGGTTGATTCTCTCTATGGTAAGAACTATTGAGAATGTTAGGAATGACATCTCAACCTTGTTTATAATGGCGAGTATATGGAGAATGCAATTTTGAAACTATGAAACATAAAAACTCAATTTCTAGTGTATAGACTTTGTCTTTGGACCAAATAAAAAATTTGGTTTGTTTGACATGACTTCCAAGGATGCTTGTTGTGTTGGGTAGAGAGATTTTTGCATAAATATTCATTTTAGTAAGAGCTTGCATAAAAAGCTTTGATCTTATTCTAGGAAGAGATAGCAAGCACATCTAGAATAGAAATGGAGAAGTTATTAGGCACAAAATTTGAGCTATGGAAGCTCAAGATGGAGCATATGTTCATGGATAGAGGTTACAATATTGAATATAAACCTATTGTGATGTCACAAAAATATTAGAAAAAATTGATTAAAAATTTAAGGTTTCATTAGATTCTATTTGATTGATTCAATGTTGTTGAATGTATATGAATGTATATATACATACACATTTGTATACAAATACATCTATATAGACATACATAAGTATACTTATACACACATATGTATATACATACATCTATATAGACATATATAAACATACATATATAGATATATGTATATGTATACATATATGTGTGGGTAATTGTACACAAGTATATGTATTTATCTATATGTGTATAGTTAATATATTTTGATTGACCATTGATTATCTTAACCATAGTTACAAGATTACATGTAGGAAATTTAAAAGAAGTTAAGGATTAGTTTCTTTTTGCTAACAACTAATTCATTTCATTCCACACTTATAAAAAATCAATTTTAACACATTGCATTTTGTCATATATCTAACAATGTGGTGACACACATAATCTAACAATCATAACTGCTTGCCATCTTTTGAAATCACATTATGTTTTGAAGAAAATGTTATGTTCTAATTTCCAAACACCAAATCCTAAAGAGGACAGGTAGGGTTCCATTTTGAATCTCCAAAAAGAAAAAATTGTTCCATAAAATCTAGGCACCATGTGAGACCCCTCTTGTTCTATCTTGGATCTTCCTCAAATTGTTAGGATTCTTCTAAGGAACGAGCCTCTGATACCAATTGTTGAACATACACCAAAATACTGAGAGGGGGGTGAATCAATATTCTAGAAAATCACAAACCCTTTGGAAAAATAGATACTTCAAACACTACCACACAAACATGAACATGAAAGATGAACACAATGCACAACACAACACAACACCAAATGTATGTGGAAAACCCCACATGGGAAAAACCTGATGGAACAAAAATATCTATTGAGAGGGGAGGTGAATTAGTAGATCAATAAAATTTATCTTTTAACACCTCTTAAAGCAAATTAAAGATAATACAAAGACCACACACACACAAATATACACATAACACCAGATATACGTGGAAAAACCAATATGGAAAAAAAAACAATGAGAAATGTTGTTGTTTAGTTGAAAAATGGATGCTTTATGGTTTAAGACATGTACAACATCACTTTTCTCCAACTAACATTCAAGGATGCCCTATAGATCTCAACCCAAGATTAGAATAAAGGTAAGAGATCTACTAAGGGACTATCCTAGGGTATGATTTTAGATTACAAGAGGGGTTCACCACCAAGTTAAGACTTGGAAAAGAAAATGAAATGTAAGATGGAATGCAAAACCCTAATATGATGCAAACTTGAATTGAATCACCTAGAAATGCCTATAAAATAAAATAACAAACTGTAAGATGAAATGTGTGCACCTGGAAATTTGAAGATGACTAGAAGAAGTCCTAAAATGTTGGAAATTCTAACTTTTTGACGTAGTGGGACTCATTCGCCATTCTAGACGAACTAGTCCCAGTTCTACATTTTTGCACAGGAACAGGTTTCAGACAAAAGGGTATCTGAATATGAAAATGCTACTTGTGGTGAATGAGTCTAGTTTCAATTTTTGAGAATTCAAAGCCTGAATCCGTTCTTCTTAGTCTACTCAATTTGCTTCTCGAGGTTTCTAGATTTGAAACTTTGATTTCAGGGCTATAAGTGACTTTTTTGTGAAGATTACAACCTTGCAAACAGGGAGACAACTCCAATAACTTTCTTGAAGCTTGTAACCTAGTCTTCAATGATCTTTCAAGCTCCAAGACACCTATATCTACAATCACACATGTAAAGAGGAGAAAACATGTTGATTGTTAGTGGATAGGGGTTTGCCTTGGTCAAACCCCTTTTAGGTAATTAAACTAGATGATAAAATAATGAACATGAAACATGAAATATAGGACATGAAACATGAACAATGGTACCTTGAAGGATGTCTTGTAAATCTACAATCTAGCATGAAGTAGTCATGAAGGATGCAAATCTTGATCTGGAAATGGATGAAGAATAATGCTTGACCTTGGATCTTGGATGCAACATCACAACACTAGATCAACAAAATGATTGATGCTTGATATCCTTGACATAATGATGGATCTTAAATTGCTGCAATAATTGATGAAGAAATTTTCCCTTGAATGCCTTAAAAATGACCTTGAAAGCTCTCTTGATGCTCTTGTGATGTCTTGGAATGCTTAACTCCTAAATACTTTACTTGATATCATGTAGGTTTGTGTTGCTTATGAAATAATGATTCAAAAGCTTGCTTATATAGGCAATGTACTCAAATGACCATTCGTTTGATCCGAAAGGCTGACATAGAAGAAATTTGAACTTAAAACCCAGTTTTTCCCACTCAAACCTTGAAAATAGCTCAAATGGGACTCATTCACCAAGTTGGGTGAATGAGTCCCACCTGGGTCGGACTCATTTTCCCAAAGTGGTTAATGGGTCCCACAGGGGCTATTTTGCTAGCTAAAGTGTCGAGGAGTGAAGAAATTAAGTTTATATGTTGATATTGTTAGGTTTTTGATTAAAATATGTATTGGGATGCATAATATGGGGTCATAAGGGCCTATTAATGATGATATTTAGGTTATAAATAGAAGAGGGCCCAAAATCCAATGTGAAATTGTGAATAAATACACTTTACAACACTAAATTATGGAAAAAATGGGTCTATTTAGCTTAGAACAACCCTGAATCCCATGTGAATGTGTAAAATACATTACAACACTAGATTAGGTCCACTTTAGTTTACAATAATCCTTAAATTTAATGTGAAGGCGTTAATAAATGCACTTTACAACACTAAATTAAGGTAAAGTTAAGTTTATTTAGCTTAAAAAGGGCCCAATACCTAATGTGGATGTGTAAAACACCTCACAACACTAGATCAAGGTGATATCAAGTCCAATTTGTTATTAATTATTTCCATATCAAGCAATAAAAAGGGGGACTCTTTTCTGTCATTAGAGTTGTTAGGAATTATTGTCCTAATCTGGCCTCACAATAGAACCTCACTGGTTACAAAGTTTAAAGGCACCAACCCTAAAGAAATACCAATCCCCTGATTTATGAGTACCAACTCTAAGGAAGCTCCTACTCCCTAATTTGAGCACCAACTCAACTTTTTTATGGCACCAACCAATGAGAATTACAATGTAGATATGGAGCTACAACTCATGATTACAAAGTGATTCAAATGAATCCAATTCCATGTTACAGTCCTAATCTACAATTGCTCAATCTCTACTTTGCTTCTCAGCAAGCACTCTCTTTACTACTACTAACTCAATAACTCATATCTTTTCTCTACTCTTCTCCCTTTTCTCTACTCTATTTTACACTTCTACTATTCTAAATGCATACCCTAGATGTTGTTTTTTGTGTTATAGTCTAAGCCCCTTTTCATAGAATTTACTTACTCAACATTCTCTATCTTCTTCACCCTTGTCTGATAGACTTATCTCACTTTTTCTTCATCGAAAAGAAACCTATTCTAAATCCATGCTCCAATTCACACATCACCTCTTTGGTTTTCTATTTTTGGCATACTACAAACCCTAGATTTGATTTTCATTAAATGCCTTTTCTTGCATGAATGAACTGAATCTAATTTTGTAGTACAGAATATTTTTTTATGTTTCTCACCATATGTTTCAATTTCCAATTAAAAATATAGTTCCAGAGTAGTTACAACAATAAATTCCATTCTTTGTGTCAGTTTTTAGTTGTTTCCACTATTTGCATTATGTTTTCCCCATTTTCCATTGCCTATCCATTAATAGAATCTAGATTTAAATTTTGGTCATAGATTTGTTATTTAATACCATGATCTAATGATCATCATTCACTGATCTCAACTTTAAAACGCCACCATTAGATCATATTTCCTTTAAATCAGCACCATTGATCTCTATCACATACCATATACCTAGTGCATTTTAGCTTAAAACTTTAAAGAATGAAAATTCAGTACAAAGGATATCTCCAATGCAATGAATGATCACCATGTATCATCATAGACACACGTCGACATATCGCGCTCTTGCAATGTCAAAGCGATGACCCACCATCCTTTTTGTGAAGTAGCAAAAACTGTTTGATCTCCATCTTCAATGTGCATAGTTGATCTTCATCACATACCATTTTCCTATCAAATTCTTTCCTTTCACTTAGGGAATGAAAATCATGTTGTGAAGAAACCTTGCACTGCAATGAAATGCTAACACATAGCTACTCGATATATCACCTAGTTTAATATACCTATACACTCATGAAAACAAAAAATGTGATGCAAAGAATATCTATGATACTACCTCGATTGTTGGATTGTTAGCACTCAAACTATTTATCTACAACATATTGCACATCAGAATTTACTCAAAGCTAAGCAATTTCAAAAATGGGATGTGAAGATCAAGTGTGATTCCATGTCAATCATTTGATCTTTAGCACTCTATGTGTGGACTGTTGATCAAGCTAAAAAAATATTTAAGCATCAAACTTAGGAAATATTAAAGTCTTTAATCACACTACCAAACTGGTAACCACTAGGACGAAAGGGCTAGTTGCCTAATGACCCACAAGGATTAATTTATGACTTAAGTGACCTATTACCACCATTTTCTAGTCAACAAAGAAATATAAAACCTGTGCAATGCCATGATTGAAACATTTAGGGTTTTTTACTAAATCCTAATCAGACTAGAGAGTATGGATAATTCATTTCTAAGCTCATCTCTTATTATCTAGAAACCTACAAACCATACTTCTAAACTGTGCTCAAAAAACCCACATTAGATCTGTCATTTGTTCTCTTTGCAATTGCCTACATCTTCATTTACTAGGACTATGGAAATTTTGAGAAAATTTTGGACTGTTGCTTGAAAACATTTGTAACTTTTTCATACCTTACATTGTGTAACTACAAACCATTCTTTTCTCTCCATCTCTCCATCAATCCTGCTATGGTTGATCATCTTACATCAATGACATCCATAATGCCAATAGTCTCTCCTTTAGATATCAATGCCCTTTTTGATATCAATGAAAACTTAATGCCAACAAAACCATGGTGAGAAAAGATACTAGGTGCTATTATCCTAATCTAGTCTCACAAATGAATAACAGTTACAAATTTGTTTTAGGGCTACAACCCAAGGAAGATACTACTCCCTGAAAAGAGGTTTTAGGGTCACTCCCAAGGAAGCTACAAATCCTTGTAGACTTTGTTTTAGGGCTACAACCCAAGGAAGCTACAACTCGCTGATGTAATTAAACACTCAAGAATGATTACATAATGATAGTCCTTCCACTATATCAAACTAACAATTTTAAGCTCAATCTTTTTAATGATAGTAATTCTACATTTTTCCTTCTTTTTTTGATGATTTCAATACTTCTTTGTCACTTTAGAAAATTTCTTCTCTGAAGTTTACTGACTCATTTCTTTCAACCTTAGAGAAAATTTTCCATTGGCTCAATACCTCCAGCAAAAAATTAAGAACCTTCTTCACTTCCCTTTTGTCACAAAAATATATTCAAGATGAAACTAGATAGGATCTATCACTTATTCTCTCTCTCTTTCAATTGCTTGTACATAATTATCATAATGCATCAAATACATCCTCATACATCCATGAAACTAGATCAACTAGGTTTGTAATATATACATGTGTGGACACTAATTTTGGGTATCCAAGGGTTCTCTAACTCTTCTAGGGCTTTTCACCTAAAAGGAGAGAAATGGACCCAAAATGCGTGATGTCTACAATCAAAATTAATGCAAGAATGGATGCAATATACTTAAATACGATTTCTAAATGCAATAAACTAAAATAAAAGGATGATTATTAATGCTAAACATAAGAAATACAACTTCTTTGAAAACACGAGGATGTATGCAGAAACACCTAAGAATGCAAGTAAGTGATAACAAAACTAAACAAGATTGGAAAGGAACACCCAAAATCTAAAGTCTAATGTAGAGAGGCTCTGGAATCCTCCAATTTTGACTGAAAAAGTTGATTGGGACACTTGTGCCAAGCTGGGCAACTTAGTCCAATTTTGGAGAAAATCTGTCAGAATAGGAATCTACCAAATGGGTACTCAGAAATGTAAAATTATTTTTTTAGACTTGGTAGTGGGACTAATTCGCTATAGATGGTGACTTAGTCCACCCGGGAATCTCAAGAAATTCAAGGCAAGATTCTATAGCTTTCAGTCTGCACTTCCTTTCTTGACAAGTGTCTAGTTTAGATTCTGCATAAAATGGGTTGAAATAGGTTTCCAAGCTTCAATTAGGGTTTTTTTTAACTTTGATGACTTTGATGAATTGAAAACAACTTTTTAAAACCTTTCTCTTTGATAAATATGCATACAAGACCTACAAACACACATGTAAAGAGGGGGAAAAGGGTTAAGGGTTAGAGAATAGGGGTTTGCCTTGGTCAAACCCCAATTTGGTAATCAAACCCTACGAAATGAAAGAAAATAAAGAGAGAATGATGAGTAAACAACATGCAATGTCACAAACTCACAAACCATTGATGTTGAAATATGAAGATATGCAATAAAGTGCTCCAATGGATTCTTGATTATGCTTAGAAGACTTGGTAATGGCTTGATAATTGGTTGAATGATGAAATGGAAACTAGAAGACTATAGGAGATGAAAAATGAGGGGAAAACCCTTTATTTATACTTTATTTTACAATATTTCTTGAAAATAACACATCACAGGCTGACCTGAAGGGTAAGAGAATAAAATCCCACCAAAACATTAATATTATTTTGATTTTTGTGTCGAGTGGAACTAAGTCGCCCTAGGTGGTGACTTGGTCCCACCAATAAAATTTTAGTGGTTGTTGGCAATTAAAGTCTATTTTAATAAGTTTTAATGAGAATATTCTCAAAAACACACTTAAGTAAGGCTAGAAAGCGTATTAAGGGGTCATTTAAACATAAGAAAGGGTTGAATTAGTGATGACAAGTCTAGAAAATCATGAGAGGTTGTTACAAATCTTTACAACATTTTGATATAAGACTTGGTAAGCGATAAAAAGGAGTTATTTAAATAAATTATAATGAAAGGGTCCTAAGAAAGCATGAAAGTGGGTTACAACACTTCACAACACTTTTACAAGACATCCTAGAATTCTTAATGATTCTCAAGGGTCCAAGACCTAATGTGAATGTTTTGACCACATTACAACATTAAATCTAGGGAAATCAAGACAAATTCCATGAGAGAGACTCAAGTGAGTGTAAAAATGTCCAACTATACATTTTTTGGTGACACATTAAGCCCCCACTTTAGTGAGAGGATGAACTTGCTTCAAACTTACACTAAAGTAGCCCAACATGCACATCAAGAGGGATCCAACTACAATGATGCTGGTAAGATGAGACAACAATAATCAATAGGGATTATCAAGACCCCAGGATCAATATCTCATGGAAAACCAAACATGATTGAAAAGGAACACACATGAAAATGATGAAAAATAATGAAAGAGAGAAATTGAAAGAGAGGAAAGTTGGATCAAGCTTCGATCATTTGTCCACCTGTTGTGGATCAGATCTAGGGTATTTTTCCATAAAAGGAAATTTATACTCACTTTGGGGCGATGAAACTCATGGCCATCCACTGGGTGAGAAGGCCCAAAAGGTGAGAAACATACACTCATGGCTGGTATGCACTCACACACACGCAGGTGGCTATGGGAAAAATTCATGCCTCAAAATGGGCTTCCTGCTCAACCATACCAAAGTTACACCTGATAACTTTAATAAGGTGGCACAAAAGAAAATTTTGTTTCATGCTTCATGAGACAAGCAAAGCTTTGTATGCTTAGAACTCATGAACAAATTTGATGGCACTATAGGCATGCAAGTTATGTTAAGGAAGGTGGCCATATAAAAATGAAAAATGCAACATAAGGCTGCACTAAGAACCAAGAAAAAGGAAGAAAATGTAAATGAATAATGCCAATGTATGCCCCCACTTTAAAAGAATTTCTACACCTTGTTCTGTGAGCAATTGCTTTAAAGTAGTGAATGAAAAATGCAAAAAGAAAGAAGACATGAGAGCCAACTTGGAAAGCCCCTATGCCAAGTCATACATTTTCGAGTAAGGCTACGTCATGCGAAGGGAAGGAGAAATAAAAGAAAGGGGTTGCCCCAAAAATGAAAACACAAAACAAATAAGGGATCTATGGATTTGGGGTCAGTATGTTCTGTGCTACAATATTTTTTAAGGAGCTTGGAACTGTGATCATTCCCTGAATACATAGAACTAGAAGAATGACATAAAGAGTGTGAAAATAAAGAAAAATAAAGTATCTGTTTGGGTCAACATGGAAGAGATATAGGATGTCTCGACACTTTGCATTGTCCCCAAAAGGAAAACACAAAAAAAATGAAAAAGTGAAAGAAGAAAAGGAAAAGCTTCTAGATCAACATGAGAGGGACATTGGAGTCTCAATTCCTTGCATCATCTGCAAAAGGAAAAAACAAGAAAAGGAAAAGGAAAAGAAAAGGAAAAGGGGTTCTTTTGGGTCAACATGAAAGAGACATTTTGGTCTCAATGCCTTGCATCATTCCCAAAAGGAAAAACACAAGCTAAGGAAAAAGGAAATGAAAAGGAAAAGGGGTCCTTTTGGGTCAACATGAAAGAGAAATTTCAGTCTCAATGCCTTGCATCATCTCCAAAAGGAAAAAGACAAGCAAAGGAAAAAGGTAAAAGTGAGAGCAATGCATGACATATAGAAGAATGAAGGTACAAATAGAAGAATGTCACAAAGAGAGGAGAACATCAAACGCCATGCCATAGGGGGAACAAAATACACACATGTAGACACAAAAGAAAAATAAAAAGAAAATTCAAAATACTAGTAAGGAAGATGCAAGTCAACCATCAAGCAAGTCATCTGCCTCCCAGTCATGTTCATGATGCATCGAGGGAAGACAACCAGCTAAAGAGACAAGTGCAAGTGTGAAAATAGGGGAAGTACTAGGTTCTACACTTGTTGTAGGAAATTTGTCTTTTAAGCTCATGGAAGAGGAAAATAATGTATTCAGATCATTATGCACCGAGCTTTGTCTATTTTAGTGATCTCATCATCGTCATCCAGATTAATCATATCAGGAGGACGGATGGTAATTTCCAATGAAGGGCATATCATGAGTTGTAGTTATTCTATTGGATTGTTTTTTTGTGATTGTGGAGGAGGGTCGTCATGCATTGCTTCTATCAAGTGTGGATTTTGATTTTCTTTGTTTTCTTCATTTGGCACGACATCTATGCCTATGCTCCCTAGCTCCTCTATTTCTTTTGGTTTTGTTGTCAAGCTGTGCTTGTGAAGGAGCAGGTTGAGAAACCATTGGTTGCTTTTCTTCCCTAAGGGGAGGAAAAAAAAAACATCCAAAAAGGTTGTTCATCCACTTTCTCCTTTGCTTGATAAACTTGTTTTATACGAGGAGGCAATATGAGGTTGTAATAATTATCTCTTAGTCATTTGGATGATGTGGGGGAGGTTTCAAATGCTGGTTGAGTTTGATAGGTTGATTATTCTTCAGGTTTAAGCATTGTTTCATCTAGGATGGGAGTGTTGGAAGTGGACGGGGATGTGTTGTGGAGGGACAATTCAACAATTTTCTTTTCTTTAAAATTTTGGTAAGCAATGAAAAAGAATTATTTACAAGGTGTGATAAGTTCCATAGGATCTTGCCAAAAGGTTTCTAAGGAGAAATTTCCTTTAGAAGACAAAGGGCTAAAGCCACTATGGTGAACAGTGAATATGTCATTGTCAGGAAAATTTTTTTAGACATTTGTGTATGACCAAAGGAACAACTTTCATCAAGTGAAGCCATGGAGGGCCTAGCTGCAAACGAAATTGATTTGACTGTGTGATGATGGAGAATGTAACATACATTGTCTTAGGTCCTATCTGTAATGGAAGGACGATCGATCCTATCGTAGGGAAAGAAAAACCATTGTGTGTTTTGATCCATGCTCTTGGTTTTTCATAATCATCTTGATAAAGATCATGTAATACCAAAAATTACTCATTGATCACATTCTCTCCACAGGTGGGATCTATGAGTATCCCATTAGTGGGATTATCATAAATATGATTGGCCATGTAAAGAGGACCATCGAGAAGATTCAAAAGGATGTCCTTAGAAGAGAAAATAATATCAAGAGATTTCTTAGGTTGGCCCTTATGAGGAATAACATTTATCGCACCTATCATTTCATTCATAGGATTAATAGAAGTGGTATGTGGAATAGGATCAGGATGTTCAATAGCTATATGAACATTCATCACATCATTGTTTTGAGTTTCACTAGCTTTGACGAATGACACATTATGTTTGGGCATTGGATTGGTAAATATTTTCAAATTTTGATTGGGCAGGGAAACATACGCATTTCCTTTAACATTAACATTTGAAACAGATACACATCCAAAATTAATGAGATCTTGCACAAGGTGTTTAAGATGCTTAAATTTTTTTGTCATGTATTTTTTGTCTATGATAATGGCAATAAGTGTTGGGTTTAAAGGTTGGAGTTAAAGGCTTAGTAGGATTGAGTGGTTTAACAATAGGTAAAGTAATCATTTGTTGCTACAAAATTTGGGACATGTTGTTATGAAGAGTGTCTAGTTAAGGTGTAAACTATTGTTTCAGATCTCCATAACTATAAGGTATCACATATTTAACAACTGATACTTGGTTGTTGATGGATTGAGTTGGTTGTTGAGGAGGGGGGTTAAATTATAAGAATCCTTTGTTTTTTTTTCGAAATGGTTGTGAATTATTTGAAGTGTTATGTTTAGATTTTTAGTTTGATTAGAAGTGGACTTGCATCATGACTACTAACTGAATTGTGATAATCGCAAAGGGTAGTACACAAGTGCATAAAGGAGCGAAATTTCATCATTGTGAGTTTATCCTAAAGTTGAGTTTGCAAGTTTTCAATAAACATGTTTTGAAGATGTGGATCAAGAATCTTGGCATTGATTTGAGAGTAAAGAGATTGATATCGTGAGATAAAATTAGTTATCTTTTCATCTTCATGTTGTTTGCATCTCATCAAATTGGCCAAGGTCTTCTTCGGAGTCATATGCACTTGAAAATGGTTTATAAAGGCATCAACTAGTTCATTGAATGAACAAATTGAATTTTTTGGTAAGGATGAAAACCACTCTAAGGCAGTGTCTTTTAAAGTTCTATGAAACAATTTGGCTAACAGTTTATCATCAAGGAAAAAGTCACTACATAGTGCTGCATAAGCATTAACATGATTAGTAGGATTTCCCTTCCCTCCATACTTCTCAAATCTAGGAATCTCTATTCCTTGTGGCATTGGTGTTATTAATATTTCTAGAGATAGTGGACTACTACGAACATAATAGGTAGGTGGTCCATTCTGGTTTTGATTGATGGTGGATATTTGTTTTTGCATGGAGGAGACGGTTTTGAAAAGTTGTGTGATGACAGGCTTAGTGTAAGTGGTATGAGGTGGAAGGGAAAGTGGTGATGGAGTGTATGTAGTGGTAGGGAAAGTGAATGGAATGATAATAGATGGTATGGTGGAAGAGGAGAGAACATGCAATGCCACATAAGAATTAGGAATACTAACATGAATATTCGAGGAAGGTATTACATTACTAACAAATTGCATGACTGTTACAACTTGGGGAGTGGTGTAGGTAGGTATGGATGCTACGGTGGAAGGAGGAGGAGTGGTAGGTCCTCGTTGATGAACCACAATGTTGGTTTATTGAGATGTATTAGAGGTGGAAGGAATATGTTTAAATGGTATATCTCAACAATTTATTTCATAATGTATAAGCCTTCATTACATTCAAGTAGACAATGGATGTTGTCTATAGAAGGAATTGAAGTGGTTGAAATATTTTCAAGACACATGTTATGTTGCAGATGTGTTAAGTCCTCATGAATGTTACTAATTTTGTCTTGTGAAATGTGATCATTTTGTGTGTCAACTTTCATGTTATTGGAAGGCAAAGCATTCCAAAGGGTAGGGTCCATGCCTAGTGTACTAGTTGCAATACTAGGAGTGGAAGCGTTAGACAATCCAATATACTAGAAATTACAGTGCAAAATGTGCAGAAGGACTAAGTCGCCTAATGTGGTGAATTAGTCCCAGTGATGATGTTTATAATTTCTTAGAAATTTTAAATACAATGTGATGTGTTTCAGATTTTCAGATGTAGCTAAAGTATGAAAATGTAGAAGTTTGGTTTTTTCCAATGAAATATAATGAAAAAATGCAAGCTATATGAGCTTTTCACTAATGCAAATTTTTAAAACGCTAGGATGCAAATTAAACAATACAACACTCAACGCAATGTTAATGCAAGTTAAACCTAGTATGCAAATGCACTTGAAATCAAAAAGAAAATGTTCAAAATTTGAGTTCACCAAAATGTGGACACCAATTTTGGGTATCCAAGGGTTCTCTAACTCTTCTAGGGCTTTTCACCTGAAAGGAGAAAAATGGACCCAAAATGTGTAATGTCTACACTCAAAATTAATGCAAGGATGGATGTTTTATGCTTAGATACGATGTCTAAGTGCAATACACTAAAAAAGAATGATGATTATTAATGCTAAACCTAGGAAATGTAACTTGTTTGAAAACATAGTGATGTATACAAAAACACCTAAGAATGCAAGTAAATTGTAACATAATTGAACAAGATTGGAAAGGTGCACTTGGAATATGAATTTTGATGTAGAGAGGCTCTAGAATCTTGCAGATTTGACTAGAAAAGCTGACTAGGACACTTGTGCCAAGCTGGGTGACTTAGTCTAGTTTTAGAGAAAAACTGTTAGAACAAGAATCTACCAAATGGGTACTTAAAAATGTAAAAATCAATTTTCAAGGCTACCAATGGGACTAATTCACCATAGATGGTGACATAGTCCATTTGGGAATCTCAAGAAATTTGGGGTAGGATTCTATAGCTTTCGGTTTGCACTTCCTTTCCTGACAGGTGTCTGATTCAGATTCTACAGAAAATAGGCTAAAATAGGTCTCTAAGCTTTAATTAGGGATTTTTTGACTTTGATGACTTTGATGGATTGAAAACACCTTTTCAACACATTTCTCTTTGAAAAATTTGCATACAAGACCTACAAACACACATGGAAAGAGGGGGAAAAGGGTTAAGGGTTAGAGAATAGGGGTTTTCCTTGGTTAAACCCCAATTTGGTAATCAAACCCTATGAAATGAAATGAAATAAAGATAGAATTATGAATGAAAAACATGCAATGCCACAAACTCACCAAACCATTGATGTTGAAATACAAAGATATGCAATAAAGTGCTTCAATATACGCTTGATTATGCTTATAAGACTTGGTAATTTCTTGATAATTGCTTGAATGATGAAATGGAAATTAGAATATTGTAGGAGTTGAAAAATGAGGGGAAAACCCTTTATTTATACTTTATTTTACAACATTTCCCAAAAATAACACATCACAGGCTGACCTCAAGGGTAAGAGAATAAAATTGTGCTAGAAAATTAAAATTATTTTGATTTTTGTGCCTAGTGGGACTATGTCACCCCAATTGGAAACTTGGTCCCACCAGGGAAATTTTAGTGGTTGTCAGGAATTAAAGTGCATTTCATAAGGTTTAACAGGAATATTCTCAAAAACACACGTAAGGCTGAAAAGTGTATTAAGGGGTCATTTAAACATAATAAAGGGTTGAATTAGTGATGACAAGTCTAGAAAAGCGTGAGAGTTTGTTACAACTCTTTACAACACTTTGAAATAAGACTTGGTAAGTGATAAAAAAGAGTTATTTAAATAAATTATAATGAAATGGTCCTAGAAAAGCATGAAAGTGGGTTACAACCCTTCACAACATTATTACAAGACATCCTATAATTCTTAATGATTCTCAAGGGTCCAAGACCTAATGTGAATGTGTTGACCACAAATGTACAACATTAAATCTAGGAAAAATCAAGCCAAATTCCATGAGAGAGACTCAAGTGAGCATAAAAATGTCCAACTATACATTGTTTGGCAACACAACATGATATTACATTGATTACATTCACATGTCAACCTATAATAATAAAAATATTACATTTACAAGTTGGCCAAAGATCAAAAAACATGAGATCAAACATGTAGAGGGAAAGAACAAAAATACTACATGCAACACTAGAAAGAGGAACATGCCTTGCAAATTCTGACACATGCTTTGTAGGAGATGACAACTCCTTCCTAAAATCCTCAACCTGCAACAACAAATCACCCTCACGCATATGAGAGAAGCAAACACAACTATTCTGCCAAATATCAAGAATGATATTCAAAATGAGATACTAAATTACATACTGTACAAGCCTTTTAAAGGCATGAAAAATGCAACGAGTGAAAAGCTACCCAATATGGGAAACAACCATCCAAGTTAATTAACCTAAGTTAAACTTAACACTAACACCCCCCTTTAAGTGAAAACTTAGGGAGATTATTATGAAAAATGAAAAGCAAGATGGGTCCTAGCTACAAATCCATGTTACATACCCATGCACAACTTCCATGCAATGCAATCTCTCACAACCAAAGAAAGGGAGAAAAACCCTCTAAGAGAAAACTCCTCTCGAAAAGAGAGAAAAAAGACTAAAAAAGTGAAAGGAGGAGGACTTCATAAGACCCCCCAAGAACAACTCCCATCATTGATATCAACAAAAGAAAAAAGGAGAAAGACTATGTAGCCCCCCCACAATGTGTAATCACCTGAAAAAATGGTAAGTGCCTGAAGACAAAACATGATCCAATATCGATAAATAACTTATCTCCCTTTTGGAAGAAACAAAAACAAGTACAAATGCAGGAACGCTTCCTATTTTGGATAGGAATTAGCAAGTGAAATCCAAATGTAGTATGATAATGTCTCTGAAATCTTCTCATGTGTCACCAAGACCTTGGAAGATGATGCCACAAACCAATCAAGAACATACCCAATCACAATAGAAGGTGAAAAACAAGGTACTAGTCATTCAAAATTGGTTTTGAACATTCTCCAAAGATAGACATGGAGTGACAAGAGTTGTACCACAACTATCATGAAAAAAGAAAAATAATCCTTCAAATGCGTCTTCCAAGTTTGAAATGTGAAATTCCACGAATAATGAACCAATGTTTGACAAATAGGAATCCCAATAAGGAAGAAAAAGATAATCTTGTTGCTCAAGAATGATGGAAGTAATTAATGAAGGTGGATCAATTATCTCTGAAAAATAATCAAGAACCTCTAAAGTAACTGCATCCTCATCTAAAGTCTCAAAAACCTCCAAAGGATCACAAGCATGGTCTATCTTCTCTAAATAATAAAGAGGCACATTGGTATTCAAAAGAGGATCATCGAGAGATGGTGGAGTATCATGATCTCCATATGATTCTCAAATGTAAGTCCAAAGAGCATAAGGGAACTCAAAATGAACAAGTGAATCCAAAAGGTCATCATCATTTATATGCTAAAAAATAACTCCAAAGACTCTAGCCCTATATCCTTTCCAAGTAATATACCCACTAGGTGTTCCTAGAATAGGAACTTCATTATACAAATACGACAATAGATTTTTTTCACTAAGATGAGTGAGAATAAAATCACTCCATTGACTAAAATTCCCTTTCTCCAAAGAAACCATTATAGCTGATAATTCTTCAAAATTTTCAAAGATAGTGCTTTCACAAGTATAAAAACCTCCAAAAAAGAATTATAAGATTAAAAACCTAATTTGGTACAAAAGTTGGTAGGGCCCATTGCCTAATCTCTATGCTAACACCAAGAAAACTCCAATGCATCTCACGCTGCCAATGTGGGATAAATTTTCTCAAGAGCAGCTTAAAAAAATACTTGGGCCCACTTCTTCTAATGCATAACTTTGGAACCCTAAATATTTAGGGGAAAACATTATAAATTTTAAAGTTTGGTAAAGCCAAAATATCAAGAAATTCATGCTTATGTGAAGATTCCATGCACTACACATGTAAATCATGGTTAGGTTGAATCTCACCCTTCATATTTATTCATGACCTTTCCAAAAATGCCTCCAATGAGCAAATTTGAGTGCCTTCTACTAGTCAATGATAGTTGTTATTCAATAAAGCATATGGTCTCATCATGGGGGTTGAATGGCATTAGCATGGGCATCATTGAAACTATATTGCTCTCCTTTGTTGGTCATCCCCTCCTCTTTTGGCTTGTGAAATGGTAATAGGGCAAGGAAAAATAGTTTCAGGTTTCATGCTTCCATAATTTGCATTGAAACAAAAAACATTTTCCTAGCTACTATACTCAAAACAACAAAATAATTCTACCCTTTGCACATTTGTTTCACCCTTTCCACAATCATTTCATGCTTTAGAATGTAAAATCAAGTCTCCAAAATAGAAAATCAGCCCTCCAATCATGCACCTCTCTACTCCATACGTGCCTTGAATGCAGAAAATCATCCCCCAACAGGTTATGCCATTTCAAACTGAAAAAAAAATGCCTCAAATTTTCTTTGAATTGGGTCTTCTCTCACAACCAACGTCTCACAGCAAAATCTGGCCCTCTCATCAATAGGGAAAATTGGAAATAAGGAAACTTTAAAATTTAATAAATTTGAAATGCTGAAAAAACTTTAGCAAGAAAAAAATTACCTGGATCTCCTTAGTAGACACTCTCTAGGAAGATGAGTAGGAGGAGGAGCTCTGATACCATGTAGGATATGAAAAATCCTTCCTAGGATCCTCAACCTGCAATAGAAAATCACCTTCACACATACGAGAGAAGAAAACATAGCTATTCTACCAAATATTGAGAATGTTATTCAGAATGAGATACTAAATTACATACTGTATAGGCCTTTTAAAGGCATGAAAAATGCAATGGGTGAAAAACTACCCGATACAGGAAAAAACCACCCAAGTAATTAACCTAAGTTAAACTTAACACTATCATGCTTAACCCAGTCCTAAACATTCTTCACAACTTTAGTTTTGAATAGAAAACATCCACACACTTTGCAAATTCAAATTAGGCCAGTCTTAAATAAGAAACCATGAAACATGAAGTATGACAACATTTACAATATTGGTGGTACACATGAATGATAATTCATTACTTTCACTTCTCCCAAGTGAGTCACCATGACCCATTGAACACCTTCAAACACTCCAAGAGCTCCACGAAAACTTGAAATTATGGCATTCACCCTAAACATACCTTAGTGGGCCAAGCAAAAGCATAACCCAACAAAACATTCATTTCAGACAATAGCCTGTTTCGAAGAAGGTAGAAAACACCTTGCAGAGCAACAAAAAACATCACATGATATTTAAGAACATTCCCATACACTTCTTTCACAACTTTATACAACAACAAGTCGCTGCAAGTAAATAGACATTGAAACCAGTCATCGAAGAACATAGTCATGGAATTTGTCACTCCTAATTTTCTCTATTGAAGGACTAATGGCATGAAACTTTGGATATACCACCTTCACAACACATTGAACTTAAATTTTGAAATAGACACCTATATTTGTAAATGTGGAGAAATGCAAAGCCAGTCTTTATACCTTTGAGAACATTAACACAGTCTTCAAATTGTGACTTTCAAAAACACCTTTTCGATAACCCAAAAGACTTGAAACTTGGGTCACACATGCCATAAAATTACATCAAGTTATCTTCTAAACTGTAGGGGAAAAAAATCATCAATGAAGAAATGTGGAGCATTTCTAAGACTCTGACAACCAAATAGCCAGACTACAACTCTCTTTTTGACACCAATGACAACCAAACTACATCAACATACATACATACATACATATAACTCATAATTATCTCAAATACTTATAATTGATTGGTCACATATGCCTAGTTTGATTTGTTATTACCAACCATATTATATATGTATGCATATATATATATATGCACAGACATAGATATATATGTATATATGTGTATACATATATACATATATACATAAATACACACACACACACACACATATTCTCAATACTTTCAAAATCTATTATTTTAATGAGTGCAACATACTTTGAGATACATTATCACTTTAAGACTCACATGCACCTAAGATAGAAAAACTAATAGTATCTCATCCAAGTTATAACCCATTATTATAAATCTTATATCCTACTATTATTCATTAACTCTATACTATAAAAATAATAATCAAGAAACACTATTTTAATCACATAAAACCTCTATATATTTAAACCTCTATATCTTTATTTATCTAAACTCTATATATTTAATTATGTAAAGTTTTATATTGTATCATTAAATTAGAATAAATACAGATTTACTTAATATTTTCATAAGCCCACGTTTAATGAATTTTTTTATAAGCCCACGTTTAATGAATTTTTTTATATTTCTTGACTCCAATTACTAATGACAAATTATGGTTGATTTGTTAATTTTCATGACAAAAAATAGGCGTGCAGTATACAAAATAAATAAGACTATAGGCGTGTCTTATAAAAAAGCAAATTTATAGTCTTTGCCTTGTGTTTTTCATTGAATGTACGAGTCTCCTTCCAGCTATGTTAACTCTGTATTTTATCACATGTCAGTCTCCTTTCTCCTGCTCACCACGAGACCTTGTTGATCAATGTGGAAATTTCCTGTGTGTTTTCCTGGAAGAGAGCTGTGACATTCGAAGAGACGTGTGACATTTGAAGAGACGTGTTCTTAGAAATTCCTTTTTAGTTTTGAAAGCATGCTCGCCACCCATTGCAGTTTGACACCTAGTTGTTGGAAAACATCTCTTTTAGTACCATGTAACATTATCTTATTGGCATGTTTTAACTCGTCTCAATGTATCGGATTGAAGAGATTAAGTTTTAGATTTTTTTAAAGTGTTCGATTGCAATGTTTTTTCTCTTCTGGGTTTGTTTTAGATTTGTTTCAAAATTTTGGTTTACAAAGGTCTATTTTTAGTATTAAGCTATTTTACAATGTGTAAGTCTGTTACAAAGTTTTAGGTTGTATTTGGATTTTATTGCTATGGTTGGATCTTATCTTAGCTGTTTATAATAGGTTGTTAAAGCTTATAAGAAACTCTTTTTGAGTTAATGTAAAAGAAATTTATGGTTTACATTAGGATGTTTGAGGTATTTTCTACTTTGTATAGGATAAACATGTTATGAATTTAATGGATTTGTATTGATAGATTATTATGTCCTTAACCAAGTTGATTGTTAGTGTCATTGAGGATTGAGATGCTTATAAAAAAATTATCAAGTATTGTATCAAGGTTGATTCTCTCTATAGTAAGAACTATTGAGAATGTTAGGAAAGACATCTCAAACTTATTTATAATTGTGACCATATGGAGAATGCAATTTTGAAACTATGAAACATAAAAACTCAATTTCTAGGGTATAGACTTTGTCTTTGGACAAAATAAAAAGTTTGGGTTGCTTGACATCACTTCCAAGGATGCTTGTTCTGTTGGATAGAGAGATTTTTGCACAAATATTCATTTAGTGGGAGCTTGCATAAAAAGGTTTGATCTTGTTCTAGGAAGATAGTAGGCACATCTAGAATAGAAATGGAGAAGTTATTAGACACAAAATTTGAGTTGTGGAAGCTCAAGATGGAGCATATGTTCATGGATAGCGGTTACAATATTGAATATAAACCTATTGTGATGTCATAAATAGATTAGAAAAAAATTGATGGAAAATTAAGGGTTTCATTAGATTCTATTTGACTGATTCAGTATTGTTGAATGTATATGAAAGTATATATGCATGCACAATTGTATACAAATACATCTATATAGACATACATAAATATACTTATATACATATATGTATATACATACATCTATTTAGCCATATATAAACATACATATACACATATATGTATATGTATAGATATATGTGTGGGTAAGTGTACACAAGTATATGCATATATGTATTTTTCTATATGTGTATAATTAATATATTTTGATTGACCATTGATTATGTTGACCATAGTTACTAGGTTACATACAGGTACTTTATAAGACATTCTAGGGCTTAGTTTGTTTTCACTAACACCTAGTTCATTTCATTCCACATTTGTAAAAAATCAATTTTAACACCTTGCATTTTGTCATATATCTGACCATGTTGGTGACACACATAATCTAACAACCAAATTTGGCATGTCATCTTTTGACATCACATCATGTTTTGAAGAAAATGTTCCATTCTAATTTCCAAACACCAAACCCGAAAGAGGATAGATAGGATTCCATTCTGAATTTCCTAAAAGAAAAATTTGTTCCATCAATTATGAGACCCTTCTTGTGACATCCCAGATCTTCCTCAAATTGTTAGGCTTTTTCTAAGGAATGAGGCTTTGATACCAATTGTTGAATGTACACCAAAATATTAAGAGGGGGGTGAATTGGTATTCTATAAAATCTCAAACCCTCTATAAGAAATAGATACTTCAAACACTGTCGCATAAACATGAACACAATGCACAACATAATACACCACTAGATGTATGTGGGAAAACCCACATGGGAAAAGCCTGTTGGAACACAAATATCTACTAAGAGGGGACATGAATCATTAGATCAATAAAATTTAACTTTTAACCCCTCTTAATGAAAATTAAAGATAATGCAAAGATCTCACACACACACACAAATACAAATAACACTAGTTATATGTGGAAAACCCAATATGGGAAAAAACATAGTGATAAATGTTGCTAGGAAATATTGTGCTAATCTAGCCTCACAATTGAACCTCCCTGGTTACAAAGTTTAAGGAAACCAACCCTAAGGAGATATCAATACCTTGATTTAATAGCACCATCACTAAGGAAACACCTACTCCCTAATTTGAGCACCAACTCAGCTTTTTGATGGCACCAACCAATTAGAATTACAATGTAGATATGGGGATACAATTCCTAACTAGAAAGTGATTCAAGTGAATCCAATTCTATGTTACAATCCTAATCTACAACTGCTCAATCTCTACTTTGTTTCTCTACAAGCATTCTCTCTACTGCTACTAACTCAACAACTTATACCTCTAATATACTCTTCTCTCCTTTATCTACTCTACTTCACACTTATTCTTTTATGAATGCATACCCTAGATAATGTTTTTGGTGTTATAGTCTAGGTCCCTTTTCATAGTATTTACTTAATCAACATTCTCTATCTTCTTCACCCTTGTCTAATAGACTTATCTCACTTTTTCTTCATCAACGAGCAACTTATTCTCGAGCCATGCTCCACTTCACACATCACCTCTGTGATTTTCTATTTTTGGCATACTGCAAACCCTAGATTTGATTTGCATTAAATGCCATTTTTTGCACGATTGAACTAAATCTAATTTTTTAGCCAACTATGATTAGATGTTGCTGATGTTACCTTTCAATCACCAATTAAAAATATATTTGGAGTATTTACAAAAATTAATTCCATTCTCTATGTTGGTTTGTAGTTGTTTCCACTATTTGCACTATATTTTCCCCATTTTCCACTACCTCGCCATTAAGAGAATCTAGCTTTAAATTTTGGTCATATATTTCTTATTCAAAACACACCATTATCTAATGATCATCGTTCATTGATATCAACATTAAAACACCACCATTAGATCATATTACCTTTAAATTAGCGTCATTGATCTCTATTGCATGTACCATATGTCTAGCACATTTTAGTTTATTTCACACTTGAAATAATGAAAATGTGATACCAATGAGCTCTATGATGTAATGAATGATCACCATCTATCATCATAGACACATGTCAACATATCACCCTCCCATAATGCTGAAGCAATGACCCGCCATTCTTTTTGAGAAGTAGTAAAAATTGTCTGATCTTCATCTTCAATGTGCATCATTGAACTTCATCGCATACTACTTTCTTCATGCATTCTTTCCTTGCATTTAGGAAATGAAAAACATGTTGTGAAGAAATCTTGCACTATAATGAAATGTTGACACATAGCTACCCAGTCCTTATCGCATAGTGCATATAACTATATGCTAATGAAAACAAATATGTGATGTGAAGAATATTTCTGACACAACCTCTCGAATGTTGGATTTTTAGCACTTGAACTGTTGATCTACAACATATTGCACATCACAATTTAGTCAATGCTAAACAATTTAAAAAATGTGATGCAAAGGTCAAGTTTGATGCTATGTCAGTCAAATGATCTTTAGCACTCTATGTGTGGATTGTTGATCAAGCTGAAGAAAATATTTATGTGTTGGATTTAGGAAAAATTAAAGTCTTTAATCACTCTACCAAACTAGTAACCACTACGACGAAGGGGTCGATTTCTTGATGACCCACAAGGCTTAATTTATGACTTATGTGACCTATTACTGTCAGTTTCTAGTAAACAAAGAAATATAAAACCTATGCAATGCCATGATTCAAACCTTTATGGTTTTTTTGTTAAACCCTAATCAGACCAAAGAGTAAGGATAATTCATTTTTGAGCTCATATCTTATAATTTGAACCTATGGACTATACCTCTAAAGTATGCTAAAAAAAGCCACATTAGATCTACCATTTGTTTTCTCTACAATTGCATGTATTTTCATTTACTGGGACTGTGCAAATTTTGACAAAATTTTATAACATTTCTTGAAAAATTTTGCAACCTTTTTAGACATTGCATTGTGTAACTCCAAACCATTCTTTTCTCTCCATATCTCCATCAATCATTCTTATGGCTGATCCTCTTACAACAATGACATCCATAATACCAACAATCTCTCCTTTAGACATCAATTCTCTTTTTGACATCAATGACAACTTAATGCCAACAAAACCATAGCGAGAAAAGCTACTAGGAGCTACTATCCTAATCTAGCCTCACAAAAGAATAACAATTACAAATGTTTTTTAGGGCTATAATTGAAGGAAGCTACTACTACTGAAAAAGAGGTTTTTAGGGTCACTCCTAAGGACACTACCACTCCCTATAGACTTTGTTTTAGGGATACAACCCAAGGAAGCTACAACTCCCTAATACAATAAAATGCTTAGTAATGATTACAAAATTACATTCCTTCCACTATCTGAAACTGGAAATTAAGCTAAATCCTTTTTGGTATGCCCAGGATCATGATGGGCTAAAAAGTGGCGATATGTAAGTGATATGATGGCCCATGTGGTTGACGACTTTCCTTTTACCCAAAATTGATGAAACGAAAAGGGTTTTTAAAGGAGATTCTCATCTTTCCACCAATATAAATTATGCTTTACTTTGAATTTAATAAATAATTATTATTCATTTTCTATTTGGATTAGGACTAAAGTCCTAATTGGTAAGCTGATTGAAAAACATCTATAGCTTTCAAACGGTCTCACATTTTTTGAATCTGAAACATGCATCACATTCTATGCTTCAAATACTATAGGATTAAAAAAATAAAAAAAAAATTTCATGAAGTTTTGACCAAGTTAAGGTGGTCAAACATACAAATTTTTATATTTTTCAAAAGTTGTAATAAAAAATTCATAATTAATTATTTACATGGAAAAAAATTACAAAAAAATATGCATCACATCAGGACATGAGTCCTCTACTTATATATAAAATATTATAAAAAAATATTATCATTTTATTGTGGTTAGGGTGGTCAGACAAACACCTACTTATTTTTTCACTGAAATTTAAGTACTACTGCATTGAAATTTCAAAATCTCACCAAATAGATTTTTTATTTTTTAAAATATACCTAGTAGTTGAGAAACTACATGAAATTTGCTACAAATTCTATTTTTAAATATTTTTGAAATAATATAGATAAATTATTCAAATTTTTACTTCAAGTTGCCTAACCCTGATTTTTTTCAATTTTTTTCCACTTGAGGACCTATTTTTTCCATGATGATCCTGCACATACCCTTTTGATGATTGTAATTCATTTTTTTACTTCTCTTTTTGATGATTTCAATTCTAATTTTTCACTTCAACAAATGTCTTTGTTGATCTTAAGAGCTTGTTATTCTCCCAAACAACGTTATGGTAAATTCAGTGAGTGGGGGACTTGCTTGCACCTCATTGAATAACCCCTAGGATTGTTAAATAATCCCTCTCTTCTTTAGGTATGGGAAAAGGGAGAAGGAAATGTATAAAGGGAAAACTAAAGGTGGAAATGTGCCAAAGGTTTTACAACATTTCAAATCTCCTTAACAAATCCATTTTTTTGATAAAGTAAACATAAAATGCCATAGAACCTTCATTGTTGGAAGGATAACAAACAATTGAGGTTGATGTAGGCACATAGTAGACATTCAAATCCCCTCATGGGAAGCATCCATTAAGGTTCAAGTAGAAAAAGGAAACCCAAATTCAAATAGGATAATTTAGATTCTTACAGAGCTATCCACTTAATAACATAATATGAAACCACCAAAAACTTTAACAAGAAATTGAAAGAGTATAAAAAACATGGTTCAATTTCCTGAAAGATGAAGTTTAGAGGTCATAGAATCTAAACAATTGAGAATTAATAATCAAGACTTATACACATGAATAACTAGAGTGCAAAGCATTTGATATATATATGACTGAGAATAAAGCATAAAATAAAGGCCACATGAGAATTCAATGTGATACAACTTTGTTCTTGATATTGTTGAAAATGATAAGGTCAAACAATAGAATAAATGTCTTGACATAGATTACAAAAGAGCAATTAAAGCTTTGTAAGAAATCTTCTATATCCTATCCTACTGCTACTAATAATCTATCTTTATATTTCTATCTAATCATCTGATAATCCTCTGATGATCATTCCTCCTCTCTAGGGAAACCCCACTTTTATAAGAAAAGGGGAGCAAACAAGAACCAAGCACTCTTCGCTGCCAAAGCTGAAAACTATAACAAGTGTCACCACCAGACAAATTCAAATCTGATTAAAAAATTAAATCTGATCTGATAATAATAAAAATTGAGCTACTTTCATAATTGAAATGGGTGGTGATAGTTTTATGACTCAAATATCCATCAAGATTTGTGAAGGTCTCCTTGTCAAAAGGAAGATATGGCCTTAAATACTTGCCTCTATCTAATCCGATCTAGTGTTGGCAAAAATGACAATGTCAAAAGAGGCTAACTCTAGGAGTGGTAGATGAAACAAGAGCACTATCATTTGACAATATTTGTAAAATCCCCACCCCAATGGTGAAGAGAACTCCCCAACAGTAGATGGGTGACACGGTGAGCAGGTAGGCTTTCTTCAAAAAATGAAAGAGTAGTTTCAATGAAAAAACCTGTGCAGGTACCATGTGTATATCGTCAGGCTCAAAGAGAAAGAAAAGCTCAAAAAGGTAGTGCAACCACTATGTAGCACCATTGTGTACCTTTTCACCAAAATCCTCCTATGGTTCCAAAAACATGCACCACCATGACAAGTGGCAAGACAAAAATGCAAATCAAAAGAGAAAAGAGCCTCGAGGCTAAAAGAGATATACGGGCCTCGGGCCTGAGAGATCAAAACAAAAGAAATAAAAAATTAGAGAAAAAATGCTTCATAGTTCTGGCAACTCACAAGGGGCCTTCGTCTATAGAGGCATGAACCTGAATATTCAAAACAACATAAAAATAGAAAAATATACGATTTGTTGAAGCCTAGGGAATGTAGAGTGAAAAAATTCCCAGTATTCATTAGAAGGCAACACCAACATGTGTAGTATCTACAAAACTTGACTGAGGTCAAATATTTCTTTGAAAGAGACTACTCTTCACTTTTTCAAGGATGTACCTATGAGAGAAAAGAGTTGGGCCAAGGGGATTATCATATTCTCGATCTCTTCGATTATAGGTGGTGAGCTTAGCTTTTTAAGCTCCAACCGGTCTTGCTTCTTGGCCTCTAACTCCTATTTGAGTTTCTCTGAGTAGTGAGTACCACTCCATTGGGTGAAAATGGAGAGGGGAAACCCAAAAGAGATAGGGCTTCAAAATCCTCTTTTATTTTTCCAATCTTCTTAGTCAATGGTAGTTGACAGTTCTTACACCTTTGGGTGGCTTGGTTGCATATGATGAATTATTTTTCCTTCTTGGAAACCACTCTATGGTCCAGAATCCCAACACTTGCTAGGGTCTCATTTGTAGCTTTATCTAGCTTGGTTATTAGACTAGCGACTCGATAGATTTGGGGGTGAATGTACTTAGGATTTGCTCAACAATTGGGCCAACCTTTTAATTCAACTCCTATGCATCAACTATGAAATTTAGTGCTGGCCTCAAGGTCATTGTTGCACCTTTGATTCTTTCCTAGTGGGCAACAAACAACCTTTGTTCTATCGGAAGGAGTTCAAATATTCTTTCCATAATCGATTCCTATTGGAACTAAGTCTCTATTAATTTCATCTCCTCCTTCAATCGGTCAACCTTTTCCCAAGCATTGGTCATCTCACTTCACATCTGGTTCTTCTCCTTCTTGAATTGCTCTCTCAACTACTTAGTTTTTTCCATGACCTTAGACCATTTCTCTTGCATCTCCTACAACTCTCTTTGTAATTCTGTATTGATGTTATTCTACCAACCTGAGATGTCAACAAACTCTTTCTTTTTTCACTATAATTTCTTTGTAGCCTATTGCATTCAGGATTTCACTTCTTTAGTCATCTAACATTTCATCTTAACCTTATACGTCATTTTCTAAACCTCATCTAAAATCTGATCCTTCTCATTCTGAGTGGCCTGAACTGATGTGGTTGATTTTCCTTGTATGTCCTTGAAACAAAGAAAAAGGGGGGAGATGAACCCAAAATAGAGGTTGATCAAATAGGTTCACCTATCCTTTTTGGCTAGTTTTTTCCACTTAATTAGGAGAGGAAAAATGAATAAATAACAATCAAATATAAAATATAACTATTATAATAGCAATAAGGAAGGTTTTAAGATACTGAAATGATGTGTACCTTGCTGAAAAAGTGTTATTTTAGGCGTCACTAAGGAATCATTATCCCAATGGTGAATAGGTCCCTTCTAGGGTTTTGGAAAAGTGATTTATAGGTTTTTTTCTTCAATATCTGCACTCCCATCTCTTAGGTGTTTAGCTCGCGCAAGTCATAAATAGATTATGTAGAGCACTTTTCGTGATCTTGCAACAAAGATGACAAGTTTTACAACTTTGCAATCTTAACAACTTTTGCAAATTTTTTTCTCCACTTGATCTTCAACCTAAAACCTACAATCAGAAATCAAGAGATAAGAATTTTTTTTGATTGTTAGGGAATAGTGGTTTGCCTTAGTCAAACCCCATTTTGGTAATTAAACCTTGTGATGAAACAATGAAATATGAACATGAATCATGAAACATGAAACAATGATACCTTGGATGAAGTCTTGGAATGCAAATCAACTATATAGCATGAAGTGGCCATAAGGAATGTAGATCTTGATCTTGGATTTGGATGTGAAACAATCCTTGACTTGGAACTTAAATGCTACAATGACACATTAGCCCAAAAAAATGCATGATGCACTATTCCTTTGACATGATAATATGAAATTTGATTGCTGTAATGAAACCTGGATAATTTTCCTTTGAATTCTTTTGAAAATGCTCTTCAATGTTCTATATTGCTCTTTTGGATATTTCTTTATCTGATGAAAGTATTCTAGGTGAAATGATGTAAAATTACCTTATATTTATACTTAAGTTTTAATCCCAAAGTTGAAAGAACACAAGTCAACATCAGATCTAGGATTTGAAATCCCTAAAATTTTGTGAATAATAAGTTCAAAAGGGGTTGTCTTAGGTTAAGGAGGACCCATTCACCATAGGGTGAATGGGTCCTAGTATAATCACTAGAAATTTTTTTGGGGATATGAAATAACATGCAAAAAGGGGGTCATAGGACCTAGGAAGGACCCATTTGCCAAGGGGCAAATGGTTTCTAGTTCACTAGCCTATGACTCAAACCTTGCCAGATTAAGTGTTGTGAAAATTATTAATGAGTGTCAGGAATTATCCCTTAGAAAATATAATAAATAAGGCTTGGGTTTGAATTTAAGGGGCCTATTAAGCTCTAATTAACCTCAAGTAATTAATAAATCCCTAGATTAATGTGAAAGTGTAAAGATAAAATTTACAACACCCTAAATAAGGAATCATTAAGCCCATTTTATTAAAAGGGGCCTAGATGTAATGTCAATGTGTAAAACACATTACAACACTAAATTTCAACAACATTAAGCTCATTTATTGTTAATTAATCCTAGTTAAGTAAGGAAAAGGGATAATTTTTCTATTACAACATTTTTCCCCCACTTTAGATAGAGTTTTCCCCCATGTCAAACTCACACTAATGTAGAAATTCAAGAAACTCATGTATGTGGTAATGACAAAGATACACAATCATACCCTATCAAAGACCAAGAAAAATAAAGTAAAATAAAGGATCAAGATTTGACCATTCCAACGCGATGTAGAACATGGTTGTTTATCAGAGAAGAAGGATCAAGCTTCAATAGTTTGTCCAACATGATGTGAACTAGGTCTAGGATTTTTTTCCAAAAACGTATACAAGAAAAAATTGATGTCAACTATGCAAATGACACACTCACGCACTCACTTTTGGGTAGTGGAACCTTAGGCCATCGACTAGGTGAGTATCCCAAAAATGTGGCAAATGAGAGAATCATATTAGCCTCCCATACCATAGTTATCCTCTTGAAAACCTTGATAAGGCACCACAATGCTATATACTTTTGAATGTTATGTATTTAGGTTTTTGTTCAAAGGGATCTTATTTCATGTAAGGTCTCCTTCTTAGGGAACATCATTCATAATGCCTCTGAGAGAGGAAAAGTCAAGAATATTAGATTGCTACTTATGGGATGCCTCTTTTCACATCACACCACTAAGGGAAATCATACACTTAGAAATATCACATTCTTGGAGGACATCAAACCCAATGAAACCACCAAGAAATGGATGCTTCAAGAAAAATAAAATCACACCATGAAATATGCAAAATTTCCAAATATTTCATTGATGTATTCCCCCACTTTAAAGCGGTTGCTAACACCATTGTTGTGAGAAAATTCTTTAAAGTAGCCAATGTTTTATCCTTAGACATGAGAGATCTCCTCAGAAAACCCTATTCCAAGTCAAATATTTCTGAAATAAAGCTACACCATGACAAAGGAGGGAGGGGTTTCCCCCAAGAATACATGAGGGATCTATGCTTTTGAGGCCATTATGTCTTTACTACAATGTTTTCATAGAGCTCAAATATATCATCATTCCCCAAATACTCATAGAACTGGAAGAATGACACAAGAAAGAAAAAACAAAGAAAAAATCCTTTCAATTCAACATGGAAGAGACCTAAATGTCTCAAATCCTTGCATCATCCTTGAAATAAAAACATGAGACATGGAAATGATAAAATGTTTATGACATAAAGAAGAATGTAGATACATATAGAGTAATGAAAAAAGAGAGAGAGAGATATACATTAAATGAAATAGCATGGGGGATCACATTACACACATGCAATCACATAAAGAAACTTGAAAAAAAAGGAAAATACTAGTAAGGCACATTCAAGTCAACCTATAGCAGGTCATCTGCATCCCAATCTTGGTCAATATAAATGGAAAGTAGACAAATATCCAAAGGGACAACAACACATGCCAAAAATAGGATAATACTAACTAACCCCTTGCCCCCACTAAGTGCAACACAAGGATGAGGCAAGATAAGTAATGAGAATGAGCTCCTTGTGAGAAAGAGAATGATTTGTGATGTATGTATAACATCTAATAGTTAGAATACTAAGATCCTACAACTATTACATGGCAAGGAGCGAAACACATGTTATTGCTATGCAATTACTGTATCAAAAAATGTACCATCATCATAATGAAAATCACTCAATATTAGCCTCAATGCATGACATTCATTAGTAGTATTCCCAAAAGTTCTATGGTATGTGCAGTAATTCATGTTTTTCTTAGGTATGTTACATTTACTAGGAGGTGGAAATTTAATCATACCTTTCTTAAGGAGATGTCCCACCTTTCGTTTAGTTTCTATTTGAGTATGTAGTAATGGAAATTTTTAGAGTTTTTAAGGTTTTTGTTTTTTTCTTGATTCACCAACTTGTTGAGGTGGATATAGAGATGGAGGACCTGAGATGATCCTATCATTCTTGTGAGGCATTCGTTGTTCTTTAGGAAGGACACATATGGTAAGAGGAGGATCTTGATATCCTATCCATTTTGTTTTTGCAATAGGAATTTTCTCTAAAATTTTATGAATTTCATGCTTATTAGTTATGTCACATCCTTGGTTGGTTAAGATCTTAAAGGCTTGGCCATAAGTCTCTTCTAGGTTGATGGGAGTATTGGTCACTTTTTTAACATAAGATAGATGCCTATGCACTTGACTAGAGGAAATAAGTTCACTTATTTTTGAAAGGATGGGCTTAGTTTGTGACTCAATTTCAGGATCTAAAAGACCAAACATCTAAACTTGTGTTGGTTGTTTCATGGAAGGATAGAAGGATGTATTATTCTCAAGATTTGTAAGGAAATCATTTATGAATTCATTCATGCTAGCATCATCTTCTCTAATGATGTCAACTTCATGAGGAAATTCATTAGGAGTTGGGTGAGCATGAGTAGGTTCAATTGCATTAGGATCATTTCCAAAAACACAACTTGAAACATCAACCAAAGAGAACAAAGACTTCCACACATTGCTGAAACACTTATCAATTTTGAGATTTTTAGACTTTAACAATGTAATTTACTAATTGTAACACTATGCAACAATCTAAAAGGAAATATTATAAATTTAGTTTTAAATTTTGAAAATGTACTAAATGAAGAAAATGAAGCTAAATTTAATGAAATCAATGAAACAAAAATTCAATAAATTTAAACAAAGATGTAACAACAAAAAATAGAAGCATAGAACAATTTTTTTTTTAAATTCTAGAAATTCATTTTTAGGCTTGATCAGGGACTCATTCACCCTAGGGAGAATGGGTCCTAGATTAGGGTTTTGAAATTTATTTTTATAGATTTTGAAGCCTTTTCTAATGTTCTTGATATTTGGGTCTATTACAATATGTTTCAAGTTCAATTTTTTGTAAATGCAAAATGAAAATGTGACAAAATGATGAATTACAAGAGCTAGTTTAATATGGAATTTTGTTTTGATTTCAAATGCAAGTTTATGTGATCAAAATGATATGCAAGATGATTGGTTGTTTTTTGTATTTTTCAGATTTAAAGAATGCAAACAATGCAATTCTAAAACCCTTGATGAAATACCAATTTGAATGCAAAATAAAGAGCCTAAATGAGATCTAATTCAATGCAAATGAATGTAAGATCTAATCTAGGATGAAAATAGACTCTAAAATCAGAAAATTACAATGCTCAAGAATCCAGGTTCACCAAAATGAAACAAAGAAAAATAGGGGAGATGAAACCAAATTGGAGGTTGATCAATGGGTTCACTTGTCCTTTTTGACTAGTTTGTTTCACTCAATTATTACAAAAAAAATGCATAAATAACAATAAAAAATGAAACCTAACTATTATAACAAAAATAAGGTTTAAAGATGTTGAAATGATGTGTACCTTATTGAAAAAGTGTTTTTTTTGGCCTCAATGAGGAATCATTCACCTAGTGGCAAATGGGTCCTTTCTAGGTTTCTGGAAAAGTGATTTATGGGTTATGTTCTTCAATGTCTACACTCCATGCTCCCTGGTGTTCAGCTCCCGAAATTTGGCAATAGATTCTATAAATAAAATTTCATGCTCTTGCAACAAAGATGACAACTTTTACAACATTTCAATCTTAACAAATTTTGCAACTTTTTTTCTTCACTTGATCTTCAACCTAAAACCTACAAACACACATCAAGAGAGAACAAAAGTTGTTGATTGTTAGGGAATATGGGTTTTCCTTAGTCAAATCCCATTTTGGTACTTAAAACTTGTGATGAAACAATGAAATATGAACATGAATCATGAAACATCAAAACAATGATACCTTGGATGAAGTATTGGAATGCAAATCAATAATCTAGCATGAAGTGGCTAGAAGGAATGTAGATCTTGATTTTGGATTTGGATGTGAAATAATGCTTGACTTGGATCTTCAATGGTACATCAACATATTAGCCCAACAACATGCATGATGCACTATCCCTTTGACATGATAATATGACCTTTGATTGCTGCAGAAAAACCTTGATAATCTACCTTTGAAAATTCTCTTGAATGTTTTATAATGCTCTTGTGTGGATATTACTTGATCTCATAAAATTATTCTAGGTGAAACTATGTAAAATTACCTTATAGTTATATTTGAGGTTTAATCTTGAAATTCAAATAACACACGATGACATCAAATCTAGGATTTGAAATCACCAAAATCTTGTCAGGAATAAGTTCAAAAAGGGGTCTCCTAGGTTAAGAAGGACCCGTTTCCCATAGTAGGAATGGATCCTAGCATACTCAACTAGGAAAGTTTTAGGGATATGAAATAACATGCAAAAAAGTGGGTCCTAGGACCTAGGAAGGACCCATTTACCAAGTGGTGAATGGGTCCTAGGTGACTAGCCTAGGACTCAAACCTTGCCAAATTAAGTATTTTGAAACATTATTAATGAGCGTCAGGATTTATCCCTCGGAAAATGCAATAAATAATACTTGTATTTTATTTTAAGGGGACAATTAAGCTCTAATTAACCTCAATTAATTAAAAAAACCCTAGATTAGTGTGAAAGTGTAAAGATACACTTTACAACACCCTAAATAAGACATCATTAAGTCCATTTATTAAAAAGTGCCTTAGACTTAATGTGAATGTGTAAAAAAAATTACAACACTAAATGAAGGCAACATTAAGCTCATTTATTATTAATTATTCCCAATTAAGTAAGGAAAAGGGATACTTTTCCATTAGTACAATCATGTGCCTTCCTAAGGAACACGATCTCTATGTCTTTTGCTCTTATTTCTACTTGGTGTTGTACTATAGAAAAATGGATCATTGAAATTTTAATGGTTATTTAGGTCTTTTTCCTATGATGTTTGGTCCATTTTTCTTCGATTTAATGTTGCAATGTAACTTATGCATTCACATTAGGTTATAAATATTCAAATTATGTTGTCTTGTGAAGGTGTTGTGAAGTGTTGTAACACATTTCTACACTCTTCTAGACTCTTCTTATTATAATTCATCTAAAAATCATATATTTATCCCTTATCAAGTCCTATTTCAAAGTGTTGTAAAGTCTTGTAACAAGATTTCACACTTTCCTAGGCTTGTCATCACTAATTACACCTTTCTTATGCTTTATTTGGCCCTTTTATGCACTTATAGGCCTTAATTAAGTGTGTTTTCGAATTCAAACCTGATAAACCTCATTAAAAGAAACTTAATTCCTGACATCCACTTACAATCCTAGAGTGGGACCCATTCACCATGGGTGGTGAATGAGACCCTCTTGGCTCAAAATTCAAAATAATTCAAAATTTCTTTTAGGTTTTTATTCATTAAGACTTTATGTTGGCCTATGATGTTTTATTCTTGGGTAATTAGGGCATAAGTGTGTATAAATAAGTGTTTCTCCATCCATTTTATCCCCCATTAATCTCATTCACTCATTCAACATTAATTAGCATTCTTGCATTCAATCTATCATAGCATCATTCAATCAAGCAATCATCAAGCATCTTGGAGCAGCCATTGACACATCTTCAGACTTCAACAACAAGGATTTGGTGAGTTTAGGACACTTTCATGTTTTTTTATTCATCATTCCTTCTTCATTTCATTTCATTTCTTTATCAAGGGTTTGATTACCAAAGTGGGATTTGACCAAGGCAAATCCCTATTCTCTAACCCTAACCATTTTTCCTCTCTTTGCATGTGTGTTTGTAGGTCTTGTAGGAATATTTTTCAAAGAAATAGGTGTTGGAAAGTGGTGAACAAGTCATGAAACTGATTCAAGTCAAGAAAACCCTAATTCCAGCTTGGAGACAACATACAACTCATTTTCTATAGATTTGACTCTGCCAACCCGAAAAGAAGACAAGTGCAAACCTAGACCCACAAACTTGACTCCTGAATTTACAAAATTTTTGGAGGAGGACTAATTCGCCATCAGAGGTGAATGAGTCCCACTTTTAGGCTGAAAATTTGATTTTGTCAGAATTCAGTTCCGAATAGTCAGAAACTAGTTTTAGGATATTTTACCAGTAGGAGGATTAACTCACCATCATTGGCGAATGAGTCCCACTGGTCATCAACACTAATTTTTTCCTAATTCCAAAACCTTCTAGCATTATCATTTCATCTCTTGGTGCACTCTATTTAGTCTCATTCAGTTATGTTTGCTTTTTTTTATGTTTCTAGTTCATTTTTGCATATCACACTATGTTTTTGAACATTGCATATTTCATTATTTTTGCATTCATAATCAATAAATTTCATCAGTTTGCTACATCTAGATCATTTAATTTAGTCATAATTACATCATACATTCCTTAGTTTAAGTGAACCACCATAGTTTTTGGGTTCTATCTCTCCCCTTTTAGGTGAAAAACCCTAAGAGTGCAAGAGAAGTTCATAGAACAACCAAAATTGATGGTTCATTTTGGTGAACCTATGTATTGAACACATTATCTTTTTTATTTTCATTGTATTTACATAATAGGACTCATAGAATTAGTTATTTGCATTATATTTTTGCATTGTTTTTACATCCTAGGATTTACACATTTGCATTAGTGAATATCTCACATAGATTTCATTTTTGTATTTAAAAAATTTACAAAAAAATGAAAATTTGCATCTGCATCTTCATTTTACATCTGAAACACATAAAAATCATTTTAAATTTTCTGAAAAAAAAAACAAAAAATCCACCCCTGGACTCAGTCGTCACCTTGGGTGAATCGATCCACCTGCACATTTTGCACTGCATTTTTAGGCATTTTCTGTTTATTTTCTACATTACAATTTTATGTTGTTACTTTCTGTCATACTTTCTAAATTTTCTATTTTCTTCTCTTTCTTGCATATTAGTTTACTTTTACTCATTGTCATCATGGATTTTTCCTTTAATAAGTTTTGGAATTCATTGAAATCCTTAGTGGACATGTCAAATTTTTCCTTTGGTTGTGATCCTAATGACCTTGAGCCTCATCATGCTCCTTAAAATCCACATGAATGCCCTCCTCATGTTTTTGAAATCATTGGAGAGGATTATGATAGCTTGAACAAGTTCTTAAATTCATGTCTTGACAACCTTGAAAATAATGTAGCCTTTTACCCATCCATGAAGTCACAAGATCTTCCTATTGTTTAACCTCCTAACATGTTTGGATATCTACATCCTAAAATAAACAAAGGATCTAAGTTTCCTTCAATAGGTGGACCTAGTTCCTCTCAACAACCACATCCTCAATGATTTTATGATAACAAAGTTACCAACACACCATTCAATCTTGAAGAAACATATGGCAAGGTTCTTACTATCTTAACCAAACAAGTTTGTGATACAACAACTGAACATGCAATCCACCAACTTTTAGAACAAAAACCAATAGAAGAAAACACAATAGGATTAGGATGTCAAGATCCTTTTCATAATGGCAAGCTTCCATTTGAAAATTGGAACCTTCAAGATGATGGCATGGTGATCTTTGATTCCCCTCCTAACTTGGATGTTCTCCTTCCATGTGAACAACTTGTACATGATTCTAATGACAAGGATGCTAGGATCCCCATGGTTCCTTTTCCTCCTTCAATCCATTAAAAAGGTGAATCTATTAAACGTAAATGACCTTACAAATTGCAAAAACTAAGGTTTCCTCTCCATCCACCACTTGAATGTGAACAAAAAATATAAATGCTTCTAAATAGAGGTCTTATGCTCTTACCACCTTAAAATAGGTTGGTCATCCATCCTAAAGATTCTAACATGCCATATTGCAAATACCATCTTGTTCTTGGACATTGCAGTGATGAATTTTGGACATTGAAGGACATGCTGCACAAGTATCACTTCAGTGATAGTGACTGTTATCCTATCATCCCATAACTCCCTCAAAACAAAATCCCTTCATCATGCCATAGTTGTAGAATTTTCCATTCTCACTATTGAATGATCCTTCCCATCACCTATCTCGGCTCATTCTTCCCCTACACTTAGTGGGAGCAAGAAGTTGTTAGCCTTGTCCTCGTAATGCATTTTTCCTTGTCTCTTAACTATGTTATTTACCTTCTGCTTATACTAATTGAGATTGAAAAACCAAAAAATCAGTTAATGGTTGACTTGCATTTGTCTTACTAGCATTTTTCTTTTTCTTTTTCCTTTTCCTTTTCCTTTTCCTTTTCCTTTTCCTTTTCCTTTTCCTTTTCCTTTTCCTTTTTTTCCTTTTTCTTTTTTTTTCTTTTTCTTTTCTTTTTCTTTTTCTTTTTCTTTTCTTTTTTCTTTTTCTTTTCTTTGGTATGATTGTACATGCATATCGTGTTCCCTTGTAATGTGTGTTCGATGTTCTCCTCTATTTGTACCTCCATTCTTCTATATGTCATGCTTTATACTTTCCTTTTTTCTTTTGTTTTGGGTCTTCCTTTTGGGGATGATGCAAAGCATTGAGATGCCCTACGTCTCTTCCATGTTGACCCAAACAGTCCCTTTCCTTCTTACTTTGTCTTTTTCTTAATTTTTTCCTTTTGGGGATGATGCAAGGCATTGAAACCAAAATGTCTCTTCCATGTTAACCCAAAACAAACTTTTTTTTTTCTGCTCTCTTTGTGTCATTTTTCTAGTTCTATGTATTCAAGGAATGATGACAGTTCTAAGCTCTTTAATCAAAACATTGCAGCAACGAAAATTCTAACCCCAAATCCATAGATCCCTTATGTTTTTCTTGTGTTCCTTTTTGGGGGAAACCCCTCTTTCTTTTATTCCTTTTTCATTTGCGTGCCATAGCCTTACTCAGAAACGTATGACTTGCAATAGGGGATTTCCAAGTTGGATCTCATGTCTTGATTTATTTTTTCATTTTTTTTCTTCGCTACTTTAAAGTAATTGCTCATAGAATGGTGTGTAGCAATTCCTTTATAGTGGTTTTTAGTCTAGCCTTGTTACTTCATATCATGTGTTTGTCACTTTGTGGATGACATTGCGTATGATTTCCTTCATAAGAATGATCTATCTTAGCATATTACATTCCTCTTAACGACTTGATGTGAAACATTGTATCCCCTTGACCATTAATTTTTGTGGTGTCCATGTACTTCTCTTACACTCTTAGGATCTTTCACCTAAAATGAGAGAGATAGAACCCCAAAATTGAAGTGGTTCATTCAAATAAAGGATTGTGTGATGTGATTAAGACTAAATGCAAAGTTGTAGATGCAACTAAATGATGTAATTGATTGATTATTGATGCAAAACCTATGAAAGATACGATTTTTGAAAACATAATGTGATATGAAAGCATGAACTAAAACATGATGGTATGTGTAGGATCATCATGGAAAAAACAGGCCCTTAAGTGGCAAAAAATTAAGAAAAATCAGAGTTAGGCAACTTGACATAAAAATTTGAATAAGTTATCTATATTATTTCAAAAATATGTAAGAATAGAATATGTAGAAAATTGAATGTAGTTTCTAAACTATTAAGTTTATTTAAAAAAATAAAAATCTATTTGGTGAAAATTTGAAATTTCAATGCAGTAGTACTTCAATTTCAAGGGAAAAATAAGAAGTAGGTGTCTGTCTGACCACCCTAACCACAATAAAATGATCATATTTTTTTATAAGATATTAGATATAAGTAGAGGACTCATGTCCCAATGGGATGCATATTCTTTTGTAATTTTTTTCCATCTAAATAATTAATTATGAATTTTTTATTAATTTTTTTTAAAAATATAGAAACTCGTATCTATGACCACCTTAACTTGGTCAAAACTTCATGAAATTCAAATTTTATTTTTTTAATCATATATTATGTGAAGCATAGAATGTGACGATGTTTTAGATTCAAAAATGTGATAATCGCTTTGAAATCTATAGATGTTTTTCAATTAGCCTATCAATTAGGACTTTAGTCGTAATTCAAATAGAAAATGAATATTAATTATTTATTAAATTCAAAGTAAAGCATAATTTATATTGATGGAAAGCTGAGAATCTCCTTTAAAAACCCTTTTTGTTTCATAAATTTTGGGTAAAAAAAATGTTGTCAGCCACATACCCTACACATACCCATCATATTGCCACTTTTTGGTCCATCATGATCCTGCACATACCCATGAACCAATGAACACAAAATTGAAAGGGACTGAACAAAGTGCACTTGGAGGTAGATTGAAGACCTAAGAAGATTATGGAATGTTGGTAAAATCATTGCAAGTAACCAGTGGGACTCATTTGCCACTGATGGCGAATTAGTCCTGCTACTGACAAAAATACCTAAAAACAACTTTCTGACTATCGGGAACTGGAATTTGACAGAATCAACTTTTTCATCCTAAAGGTTGAACTCATTCACCACTGATGGAAAATTAGTCCTCCAAAATTTTGTGAAATCAAAGGTCAATTTTGTAGCTCCAGATCTGCACTTGTCTTGTATCAAGTTGACAGAGTCAAATATGTAGAAAATAGACTATAGGTTGTCTCCAAGCTTGAAATAGGTTTTAATTGACTTGAAACACTTTGTTGACTTCTTGACCACCTTTCAACACCTATTTTCTTGAAAAATATACATAAACAAGTATGCAAACACACATGCAAAGGGGGGAAAATGGTTAAGGGATAGAGTATAGGGATTTTCCTTGGTCAAATCAAACCCTTAATGAAGAAATGAAATGAAATAAGCAAGGAATGATGAATAAATAAAATGAAAATTCCGTAAACTCACCACAACCTTCTTGAAGAAATATGAAGATATGTCAATGGCTACTCCAAGATGCTTGATGAATACTTGATTGGATGATGCAAAGTGCTCAAATGCTTGAATGAATGGGTGCATTAGTGAACTTGATGAATGGGGATTAAAATGAGAAGAAAGACACTTATTTATTCACACTTATTCCCTAATAACCCAATAATACAACATCATCTAGGTGGACATAAGGTAATTTTGAATAAAAAATTGAAAGAAAAATTGAATTATTTTGAATTTGGAGCCAAGACAGACTCATTCACCACCCATGACGAATGGGTCCCACCTTGGGTTTGTAAGTGGGTGTTAGGAATTAAGTCACATTTGATGTTGTTTGTTAGGTTTACATTAAAAAATACAGTTAATTAAGTCTTATGAGTGCATAAAGGGGTAAAATAAAGCATAAGAAAGGTGTAAATAGTGAAACCAAGCCTCAAAAAGTATGAAATCTTGTTACAATACTTTACAACACTTTAGAATAGGACTTGATAAGTGATGAAAAGGTTATTTTTAGGTGAATTGTAATGAAAAGAGTCTAGAAAAGTGTTACAACACTTCACAACACCTTCACAAGACACCGTAATTAGAATGTTTAGGACCTCATGTGAATGAAAATGTTACATTGCAACATTAAATCAAAGAAAAATAGATCAAGCATCATGAGAGAAAGAAATAGATGACCATGAAAATGTCAATGATATATTTTTATATGGTACATTTATCCCCCACTTTAGTGAGAGGATGAACTTGCTTCAAACTCACACTAAAGTAGTCATGCATATCGAGAAGGATTCAAATGCACTTATACTAGCATGATGGAATAACAACGATCAAGAGGGATGATCGAGCCCCTGGGATGAAGATCCCATGGTAAACTAAACATAAGAACAATGGAACACACATGTGAAATAGAAGAATAAAAGGGAGAATCAGGTCAAGCTTTGATTGCTTATCCAACTAGTTGTGGATTAGATCTAGGTTGTTTGTGAGAAAAAGAGAATGAATACTCACTTTTGGGTGACGAAACTCATGGCAGTCCACTGGGTTAGAAGGCCTAAAAGGTGAGAAACATACACTAGTTGGTATGCACTCATAAGTACATAGGTGGCTATGGGGAAAGTTGTGCCATTGAATTGGCTTCCTGCTCAACCATATTGAAGTTATACCTCCTGATAACTTTAACAAGGTGCCACAAGGGAAAATTTCAGCTCGTGCTTCATAAGAGAAGTAAAGCTTTGTGTGCTTAGAACCCTTGAACAAAGATGATAGTACCATAAGCATGCAAGCTACGTTATTCAAGGTTTTAAAGATATAAAATGTAAAAATATAAAATGGAAAATGAAAAAGATGTTCAAAGGAGTCTCGTTAAGTTCATGCAAGGTCTGTCACTTAAGGAAAATTATGTCTAATGTCTCCAAGGGAGGCCCAATCAAAGAGTATAATATTCACAACTTAGGGGATTTAGTGAATCGCATCAAGCCACTAATAGGAATTTAATATGGTAAGATAGATAACACTTGTGAAGGAAACAACACCCAACATCATCCACAAAGTGACAAACACATCACATGAAGTGACAAGGATACACTAAGAATTCAAATGAAATGATGCCAATGTATGCCCCCCACTTTAAAGGAATTGGTACACACACTATTCTATGAGCAATTACTTTAAAGTAGAAAAGGAAAAATGAAAAAATAAAACAAGACATGAGAGCTAACTTGGAAAGCTCCTATGCTAAGTCATGCGTTTCCAAGTAAAGCTGCTTCATGTAAACAAAAAAGAAAACAAAAGAAAGGGGGTTGCCCCCTAGAAAGGAACACACTAAACACATGAGGGATCTATGCTTTTTGGGTCAATATGTTCATTGCTACAATGCTTTTATGAAAGAGCTCAAAACTGTCATCATTCCCCAAAACATATAGAACTGGAAGAATGACACAAAGAGATTGAAAACAAAAAAAAGAAAGTCCATTTTGGATCAACATGGAAGAGACATTTCAGTCTCAACACTTTGCATCGTCCCCAAAAGGAGAACACAAGTGAAAAGAAAATGAAAAGTCAAAAGAAAAGGAAAAGCTTTTGGGTCAACATGAAGGAGACATGTTGGTCTCGATGCCTTGCGTTATCCCCAAAAGGAAAGAACAAGAAAAGATAAAGTAAAAAGAAAAAGGGACCGATTGGGTAAACATGGAAGAGACATAGGTTGTCTCAATGCTTTGCAACATCCCCAAAAGGAAAAGACAAAAAAAAAAGTAAAAAATTAAAAGGAACTTTTGGGTGAACATGGAAGAGACATTACAGTCTCAATGCTTTGCATCATCCCCAAAAGGAAAACACAAGATAAGAGTGAAAAAGAAAGTAAAACAAATGTATGGCATATAGAAGAATAGAGGTACAAATAGAGGAAGTGCACAAAGAGAGAGAGAACATCAAACACACATCATGGGGGAACACAATACACACATGAAATCATAAATGAAAGAGAAAATAAAAGAAAAATGCAAAAGGCTAGCAAGGTGAATGCAAGTCAATCATCTAACAAGTCATCTGCCTCCCAATCATGGTTAGTGTATTGAGAGGGCGGTTGATTGTCAAAAGGGAGAATTGCAAGTGTCGAACTAGGAGATGTACCAGGTTGTTCACTTGGTGTAGAAGATTTATCATTTAAGTTCATGGTAGATGAAAATAAATATTTTAGATCATTATGCACTTCTTCATCTATTTTTGTGATCTCCCCATCATCATCATCATCATTATAAAGATTAATTACGATAGGAGGACGAAGGGTAATTTCCAAGGAAGGGTGTATCAAGAGTTGTGGTTGTTGGATTAGTTCATTTTGTTGTGAGGGTTGTACTATATTATCTTGTGGTGGGTGAGGAGGAGGGTGATCATTTATTTCTTTTTTCAAAGGTGGAGGCTGATTTTCCTTATTTTCTTCCATTCGTGACTGGAGAGTAAGGAGGCGATGACACTGCCTATCCTCCTTAGCGCGATTGTTTCATTTAATTCTATTTTGAAGTTGTTGAGGTGTGAGAGTGGGTTGATCCACCATAGGTTCCTTTTCTTCTAGAGGGGAAGAACAAAAGAAACTAAAGAAGATGGGTCAATCACATTGTCTTTAGCTTTATACACTTGTTTAAAGTGAGGAGGCATAACAGGATTGGTTTCATTATTGCGAGGACGTTTAAACGATGAAGGTGAAGTGTTTGTTTTTGGTTTCTTGTGAGGTTGCATTATTTGTTCAGGTTTGGACAAAGGTTGAAGCATTATCTCATCTATGATAGGAGGAGTGGAAGTTGATGGGGACATCGACTGAAGAGACAAGTCAACTATTTGTTTGGCTTTGAAATTTTGATAAGCTATGAAAAATAAATCTTTACGAGGGGTGATGGGCTCCATAGGTTCAGGCTAAACGGCTTCTAAGGTGAAATTACCTTTAGAAGACAATGGATGAAAACCACTATGGTGTATAGTAAATATTTCATTTCCATGTGGAAAATTCAAACATTTGTGAACAACTAAAGGGACTTTTTTTATCAAGTGAAGCCAAGGGTGGCCTAGCCATAGAAGAAATTGATCTGATTATGGAATAATAGAAAATGTTACATCCAAAGCCTTGGGGCCTATCTTTATTGGGAGTATGATCGATCTGATTATAGGGCACGCAAAAAAAAAAGTATTTTAATCCATGCAATTGGTTTATCACAATCTTCTTGATAAAGTTCATGTAATACTAAACATTATGCTGTGATCACATTCTTGCCATAGGCGGGATCTATTAATATCCCACTGGTAGGCTTATCATAGATTCAACTGGCTATGTAAAGAGGAACATTGGGAATATTTTTAAGTATATCATGAGAAGAAAAGGTAATATCAAGATATTTTTTGGTTGGGCCCTTATGAGGGACAACATCTATTATACCCACAAGTTCATCCATAAGATTAACTTTGGTAAAAATTGGAGCAATATCATGTTGTTCATTATTTGTATCAATGTTCATCACATGAGTGTTTGAAGGTTCACTATCCTTGACAAATGAATCATTGTGTTTAGGAATGGGGTTGGTGAAAATTTGTAAATTCTAATTAGGTGGTGCAACAAACTTATTTCCTTGATCATTGACACCCACAATGGAAAAATGACCTGAATCGATGAGGTCTTGAACTAAGTATTTGAGACACATTGTTCAGTGTCATGTCCATTTTGGTGATGAAAATGAAAATAAGAATCTGGTTTAAAGGTAGGTGGTATCAAGTGGTTTAACAATAGGTAAAGTGATCATATGTTGTTGGAGCAATTGATTCATTGTGTTATGGAGGGTATCAAGTAAGGGGGTAAATTTTCTCTTTGGGTCCCCATAGGAAAAGGGCACCGATACTTTAATAGTTACCACTTGACTCTGAATAGGTTGAGTTGGTTGCAAATAAGTGGGATTAAACTGTAAGAAGCCTCTATTTCATTTTCTAAAGTTTTGCACATTGTTTTGGTTGCTTTGTTCAGACTTCTCAACTTAGTTAGAAGTGGACTTTGAATCATGACTAGTAACTGAGTTGTGATAGTCACAAAGGGTCATGCATAAATGCATGAACAAAGGAAATTTCATCATAGTTAACTTATCCTAAAGGTGAGTGTGCAAGTTTTCAATAAACATCTTTTGAAGATGTGAATCAGGAATCTTGACATCAAATTGAGTATACAATGACTAATAACATGAAATGAAATCAATTACTTTTTCATCTACATTTTGTTTACATCTCATTCAATCAACCATTATCTTTTTGGGAGTCATATGAACTTGGAAATGAATTATAAAGCAATCAACAAGTTCATTGAATGATCAGATTGAATGATTCAGTAAGCTTGAAAACCACTCCAATTTAGTGTCCTTTAAGGTTCAAGGAAAAAGTTTGGCCAATAGATTTTTGTCAAGGATAAAATCACTGCACAAGGTTTTATAGGAATTTACATTATTAGTAGGGTGTCCTTTACCTATATACTTCTCAAATCTAGGAATCTTAGTTCCTTGTGGAATCTATGTGCATATGATCTCTAAGGATAATGGGCTACTATGGACATGATACGTGGGTGGAGAATTTTTACTTTTGCTAATGGTGGAGATTTGTTGTTGGATGGAGGAAACAATGTTAAAGAGTTGTGTAATGATGGGATTGGTGTAAGTGGTATGAGGTGGAAGGGAAAATGGTGATGGAGTGTATGTAATGTTAGGAGAAGTTAAAGGAACACTAAGAGGGATGAAGGTGGAAGAGGGAACATTCGATGCCACAAAAGAACTAGGAATGCTAGTTGGAATAACAAAAGAAGGAGTCACATGAATAACTTGTTGCATGGTTGTTGTAACTTGAGGAGTGGTATAGGTTGGTATGGATGCTATGGTTGAAGTAGGAGGAATGTAAGATCCTCCTAGGCTCACAACAATGTTTGTGGATTGGGAAGTAGAAGGAACATGTTTGTTGTATATATCAACAATTATTTTCATAACTTGTAAGCCATCGTCACTTGCAATCAAACAATGAAGGTTTTCTATGGCAGGTATGGCAGTGCTTGTAATAACCCTCCTGGTTGCTAGTTGGACTCAGTGGTGTTATGTTTTGTTTTGATGCTCAGATACTATGATGATACTATTATTGTTGATATGGTTAGTTAGATGCTAGTTGATGCTGTTATTTCATTTTGGACATGATTACCTTATATGACATGATGGTTGATTATATCAGTTGATGTTCTGAATTATGATATGATGCAGTGTTTTAAATTTAATATGTTATGAGATGATTGTTAGTTAGAAATGTAATTCATTGAGTATGCTATAATTGTTAGAATAGGTGTGACGAAGGACAATATAGCATCACTCGTTCGCGAGTGCCCTGTTATGTTGCAATTCCTTCTCACAATGCAGTATCTTGATTTAATGCTTTGATATATATGTATATATGCACATGTACACAACTTCGTTTGTATGCAGGATTGCAGGTATAAGTCTCGATTCCACCTGCTTCGGCAGGACAGGGCGAGCACCAAATAACCCAACGGATAAATGTTGATACAGAGGTGACGATGAAGTCCTCCCGTTCCATGATGTCAAGTTGTCTCATTTGTTGGTATAGTCGATGTTGTGTAATTGTCGTCTTTGTCTGTTGTGTTTGTGTTTTGTCTTATTTTATGTGGGCATTGATAATTATGATTTATCTTAATGATTGAAATGGATTATTTATTTTAATGCTGGATTAAATTGTAATTTAATATTTAGATGATTTAATTATTTTTGAAAATCATATATTGCAATTATTTAATAATTAAATATTAAATATGACTTAATTATTTTAATCAATTAAATTGGTGGTGGATAATTATGTGAATAATTTATTTAAAATAAATATGTAATGTGAGGAGAAAGAAAAGTTGAAAAACTGGAATTAAAGCAATAAAATAAATAAAAGAATTAAAAAAGACAGTGTGAGCCAATAGGGTTTGAGAATTGAAAAAAAAACTTGTTTTAAAGAATTGTTTTTTTTCTTTTCATCTGGGTTTTTTTTGAGAGCTTTGAAGAGAGGAGGAATATATTTTATTTAATCATGAATTTTTGAGAAGCTTAGACAGACACAGAAGAATAGAAAGCTGAAGTGCTCCAGGGATTGTTGAGTTCGTTCTGGACTATGGATTGGAATCGGATTCGAAGGCATCTTCAAATTTGCATTGGACTCTAGGTTCCTCTCATAGTTTTTCTTCTCGTACCATTTCTATTCTCTGTTTGTTTCTGAAAAGAAAAATAGATCTTATTAAAAATAATTTTTGTGAATATAGAGAACCTCTGTTGAAAACTGAAACTAGAGAAAATTATTAGACTAGAAAACAAAGAAAATTCATAGCAAGTATACTGTCCAAATTTTGTCAAATCAAGAACCCTGATTTTCTGAAAACATACAATCTATCAAAATAGGATTTCAGAATAAGATGATTTAGTTATTGAAGAAAATAAACTTTTGGGGGTTTTCTCAGTATTTTAATATATAATGGATCTGTGCTATTGCTTTGTAATTTCTCTGTTTTCTTAACATTTAAGAAAATCTGTTTCTCTATTCTGTCTCTATTTGTTTTTATATTTATGAAAATGATATATATATATATATAATATTTATATATATATATATATATATATATAATGTTTATTTTATCTTCTGGTTTCTGTGCCTGTGATTAAAAGAATTATTCTTCTGTATTTTTTTTTATGAATATATTCTATATATCTATATATATATATATGAATTTCGTATATATATATATATATATATATACATATTTATTAGTAAATTTTCTATGCAAAGTATTGTTTATATATATGAAATTTGATAAATCAAATTTTATTTTATTTTTTTTGGCCGAATCGGCCGACGGCGCCGTACCGAGCGAACTGTTATTTCAAAATAAATAAATTTTATTTTAAAAGAAATTTCATTTCTTAAGGATGTATTTTTTATTGGGTGAAGGACACGGAGGTCAGACTCCCCCCTTCCTCTCCCAGCCGATCTGTCAGCGACAAAGAATCAGATCACTGCTAGCAAATCGCAAGACAGCTGAAATTCTAATTTTAATTCACCAACAAATTCTAATGCCCGCCACCAATAGCCTTTGGCTCCGGTCGTGGCACTGTATATACTTGTTTCTTTTTATTTTATTTTTATGTATATTTTATATATTATATATATATATATATATATATATATATATATATTTATATATATATATATATATATTTAATTTTAGGTATATATATATATTTAAATTCATTTAATGGTTATTTTTATTTTGTATAAATTAAATTATGATGTATTTTATTTTGAAATTAAAATAAAATCATAACTAGTTAAAATTATTTATTTAAATGAAATTTTAATTAATTTTAATATAATTTCATTACGTTTTAAGAATGTAGTTGTGCATTGTATTAAAATGTTCAATTTTATTTATAATCATGTAAATTTTATTTATTTTAAATTGGACATGGAATAATTTACGATTTGGATTAAACAAATATGAAAGAGAAGATTTTAGTCTTTAATTGTGATGGTAGACCTTGTTGAAATAATCATATTTAATTACATAAACCGGATTGGAGTCAAACGTATGGGTGCGACCTTAATTATGTGATGTGAGTTTCCTTTCATATTGTAGTTCTCGTTCAGTGTTGTAGATGTGGGAACCGTATTGGTCTGTAAGAATCTTGTTCCAGAGGCTTGTGTGTTAAAGTGTTATTTGCTTTGTTATGCTTTTGAGCGTTATTGGTATCAGGTTAGGAAGGGTTGGACGGGTTTGCAAGTCTTTTGATTATGAGCAGTTGCGAGATGGTCATTGCCTCATGTACCTGGTTTTGGTTTATGATTTATTCGTGTTAGTCCAACCCTTGCCTGTTTTGAGTTATGTTAGGGGTCATAGGAGGGAGAGTGGCTCTTCGTGGGCGCCGGCGCCTCAGATGAGGAAGGGCCAGGATAACCCTCGAAGAGTAGTAAACAAGTGATAACCTAAACAATAGATTTAGGGGGTTGGGTAGTTTAAAAATACAAGATAATAAAACTTTGGATTCCTCGGTTATGCATTAGGGCTACCTTAGACTAGTGATAGACTGAGAAGGCCGTGGTCGGCATAGTCATAGTCTCGTCTTCACGAAAGACTATTGGCTCCGCATCAGCTACCCTATGGTGCCGGCGCCTCAGTTAGGAGGAAGGGCCAGGAGATTCATAGATGGGTGCCGGCGCCTCAGTTGGAGGAAGGGCCAGGAAATCCCATGAGAGCTATGCGATGACACTCTCCACTTGACACCCTTGTGTTTTGTTGTTGTTGCCTCTGGATGTTATCTCCTTGTGATGTTCTTTGAATTCTGTGAATTTGTTTTATGATTGTTAAGTGATAGTACTTCATGTTATTGTGATGAGTTTATTGGTTTAACTGGTTATGTGATTTGAGTACGTCATTGGTTGTGCATTGCATGCTTGAGTTGTACTTGTTTCATTAATATTGTTGTTGAGTCGGTTGACATTCATGGTCGGGTTCACTTCCTCGTCACCTTTGAGCACGGGGGGTGAGTTACTTCGTAATTCACATGGTTGGGTGGAACGTGCTCCGCACCCGTTGGGTTCCCCATCAGCGTCTTGTTTCCTCAACTTTTCGCAGTGCAGATGTTCCAGTGATCAGTTGTACTTCATGTTCCTTTATCTTGTATCAATCCCCATGTTGGGAAATTCAATGTAATTCATGTATCAGAGAAAATTGTAATGTAATATGATGATGTAATAGTTAGGTTTGAATTGGATCATGTTAAAAGATTTATCTTGGATGTAATTGTGCGATGTTGTCATACTCGCATCATGGCTATCAGTTGTATCATTGTATATGGTTTTTATAAATTAAATGGTTATATTGTTTTCATTATCTTTATGTTGTGTTGTGGTTGCAATGTAACCTCGCGTGCCCCAGAGAACCAAGTGTATTAATGTTATGTGTTATGCTATGTGTTTATGATTTAATGTTATTGCATGTTTACTTTTACTATTTAAAAAAAAAAAAATTATTCGCATTATGTGTGTGTTCTCTGGGGTTTGCATGACGGGCGTTACAAAATCACTACCATGACTAAATAAATAACCAATTACCAATGATCAATGACTAAATTAACGACTAAATCAATGACTGAATAAATGACCAAATCAATGACTAAATCAATGACTAGATAAATGACCAAATCAATGACTAGATAAATTACTTATTTATTTCATACTAACAAATAATAAAGGTACAAAGATTAAGTGAGATAATGATAATGTCGCCTTAGAAGATAAACACTTTATGAAACGGGTTGTAAAGATGTTTTAATTTTTCCCTTTATACTATTATGTACAAGTTTCCATTAATATAATTACCTTGGAATTGTTATTTATTTTTACATCTTCTTGACATCCTTGACCTTGAGATTAATCTTTAGTTCCTTTATTTATTTTAGAAATATGGTTTTACTTCTCTTATTTATATATATAGAAATATATGTGTATAAATAAATGTATGTAAATAAATGTATTCGCTTTCAAATACATATACATGTGTAATTAGTATGACTATAGATAAAGAAAATTTATGTCTATGGAAACTAACTAAATATGATGGTTATATATGAAATGGATCCTCTTTTATATAAATTGTTCATTTTCTGATTTATTCAATAGTGGGTTGGTAAGTCATTATGTCACTTGATCATTTAGAATAAGAGATTTTATAGTAATTTATGAAACGGTTATGATAAATAAATACGTATATGTGCTAAGGTGATAGTTATGAGTAGTTGTTATTTTGTGACTATTTGATTTAAACGAGTAGATTGGAAAATTAAATAAGTCAAGAGATTGATTTTATTGTATTAGGAAATGTTGAATTCTTTTAACCCATTAACAAATGAATGATATTTTATGTAATTTCCTAGTTATTTAGGTATTGTGTTCTTGTTTAAATATGAGATTGTTTTATGGGTTAAGACTGATTTACACTTAGATATATAATAGAGGGAAATTTTTTATATGACAAAATTAGACTATCTAATGTTATGTTGAGGTATTGATAATTATTAGCAATAGAAAAGTAAATTTATTATGTACTTTATGACTTGCATTATTGGATATGTCTCTTCATATCAAACTATATGAGGATTATTGTACATTAGAGTAATTATGCTCATTGTTTAAAGTGGGAGTCCTTGTTTGAAATTGTTTTCTTTAATGTTTGAAGTTGATTATCTTCTTGATGATGTTTTCACCCTTGTTTACAAATGGTTGATGGAGAGTGTTATTGAATATAGTCTTTTCGTGATCCTAATTTTTGTCTTTTCTTTGATGGGGAGTTTTTGTGTATAGTGGTTAGATGGTCTTCCAAAGGTTAGTGAAATTGTCTCATTTTGATTGGCCTTCATGCAGGTTCTTCGTGAACTGTTGCTCTTATACTCAATTTTGATAATGTGGGTTTTAGCCTTGCACCTAGAAGTTGTTTCATTATGAATATTTTGTGCAGGATGGTTCATGCCCGGCCTTTGAGTTTGTTCTTGTGGTTGCATGATTGAGCATGTTGGTCTTGCTCTATTGCTTGTGTTGGAATTTTCTAGTTGTAGAAGGGAGAGTGGCTCTCAATGGGGGCTGACGCACAAAGTGGAATCTAGGACAACCCAAGTGAGAGTTTTCTAATCAAGTGATAACATAATTAATTAACTAGAGGGTTGGGTAGTATTTCAATTTAACTAAGATAATTGGATTGCCTCAACAATGCTTGTAGTGCTCGTTCAAGCTAAGGATGGGTTGGGAAGGCCTAATTGGAAATACCAATATTCTTGTCCCCACCAAAGGATAATTGGTCCCGCATGTGTCACTCTATGGGCCGATGCCTAGTGAGAGGCTAATAAGACAACCATAGTTGGGGGCTGACGTATAGACTATTAGGACAACCCATTGATGGGGCCAACATCTAGGATTGTCAAGACAACCCATGCCAGGACCATGTGATGACACTCTCTCGTGCTACAACTTTGCTCTCCCTTGACTAGTTTTCCCATTTGATGTATGAGTGTGCCTCTAGAAGCAGTGCGACTATTGTGTTGTGTTATGTTGTTCTTTGCATGTTGAAATTCCTTATAGTCTTGATATCTTAGTTGGTTGTCACCTTGATATCATTGTGTTGTTGTGGATCCTTCATGTCATCTCCTAGCATGGGGAGTGGGCCTTAGGTTCCACATGGTCAGGTGGAATATGCTATGCACTCCATTGGGTCCCCAGCCGAGGATCGAGTTATGCAGAGTTGTACCAGTTGCAGTGACTTCAAAAATATACCAATGTTGGAACCAGTCTTGATTATTTATACTCATTCATACCATTTGTATTATTCCATGATATTGTACTCTTCCCATTCATGTTGGGAAGTAGCATTGTATTGATGTAAACCTTGAGCAATGTATCTTCATGTTATGAATGTATTGTCCATGTTCATGTTATTATCTTATGGATATTGGTGTATGTTTATCTTTCATGTAATGTAATAGATGTTGATTCGTAATGTAATGCAGTCATGTAACCCCAAGGGAATTTGTCATATGTTGTACAATTATAAACTCATTTCAAGTGTTGCATGTTATCAGTTTGTTGCATGTTAGTTACTAAAAAAAAAATTGTGCCATAAATGTGAGATGTATTAGTTTCCTTTGGGGTTGCATGGCAGGGTGTTACATAGTTCATATTGATCTGTGTGGTACGAGTAGAACTGGAAGCCTGAATGGTGATAGGTATTTCATGTTTCTTATTTATGACTATACTCGAAAGACATGGGATGATTTTTTAGAGAAAAGACTCAGGCTTTGGATAGGTTTAAGGTATTCAAAGATAAAGTGTTTGAGATATGATAGAGGTGGAGAATTCACTTCTAATGAATTTAATGCATTCTATGAACAACATGGCATAAGAAGGCAATTTTCTGCTCTAAGAACGCCTCAGCAGAATAGAGTAGTTGAAAGGAAAAATAGGATAGTACAGGAAGCTGGTAGAACCGTGATGAAAGAATCAAATATACCAGATGTGTACTGCTGAGAGGTGATGCACATTGTTGTTTATGTTCATAATAGAGTTTAGATCAGATACAACAACATAAAGAATCATTTTGAGTTGTGGACTGGTAAGACTCCTACTGTGAAGTATTTCAAGGTATTTGGAAGCAAATGTTATATTGAAAGAGATGAAAATATTGGAAAGTTTGATGCTAGATGTGATGAAGGAATATTTCTTAGATACTCTGCTACTAGCAAAGCATACATATGCTTTAATAAAATATTGAGAAAGATTATTGAAAGTGATAATGTGAAAGGTGATGAAGACATATGCAAACCTATTGAGATAAGTGAAGTTGAACCTGATGATCATATCTATGGATATGTACCTGAGGAAAACAAGGAAAAGGAAGAAGAAGAGAATGAATCAAAACTTTCCATTAGGACTCCTAAGTATGTATAGAAGAATCATCTGGAGGAACAAATAATTGGAGATAAAAGTGAAAGTGTGAAGAAAAGAAGTAGAGTTATAGCTAAGGTAAATTTGTGTCTACTTTCTAAAATTGAACCCAAATATGTAAGTGAAGCTTGTGAAGATGAAATTTGGATGAGAGCTATGAAAGAAGAGTTGCAATGGATAGAAAAGAATTAGACATGGGAACTAGTCCCTAGGCCTGTGAACAAAAATGTGATTGGCTCGAAATGGGTGTTCTACAATAAGCTAAATGAAAGTGGAGAAGATGTAAGGAATAAAGCAAGACTTGTATGCAAAGGATATTCACAAGTGGAAGGTATAGATTTTGAAGATACCTTTTCCCCTGTGGCCAGAATGAAAGCTATTAGGATGGTTTTGGCATTTTCTTCCCACAAGGACTTCAAAGTGTATTAGATGAATGTTAAGTCAGCATTTTAAAATGGTGAATTGGAGGAAGAAGTGTACATGGAACAAGCTAAAGGGTTTTAGTTATCTAACAAACCAGACATGGTTTGTAAGTTGACGAAAGTGTTGTATGGGTTGAAACAAGCTCCTAGAGCTTGGTATGCAAGATTGGATAGATACCTGACAAAGCAAGGATTTAGCAAAGGTTCTGTTGATAACAATCTTTACTTTAAACTACAAGGTAATAAAATATTGATAGTAGTTGTATATATTGATGATATCATTTTTGGTGGAAATGAAGGAATGTGTAAAAAGTTTGTTGAAGAGATGTGAAAGAATTTCAGATGTCTATGATTGGTAAATTGAATTTCTTCCTTGGTCTACAAGTGAATCAAATTGATAAAGGGATATTCATTTCACAGTCTAAGTATGTAAAAGAGTTGTTGAAGAAGTTTGGGATGGATGATTCCAAACTGGTTTGTAAACCTATGGTAACCAGATGTAAACTGAGCAAAGATGATGAATCTGCTAAGACTGATTAGAGCAAATAGAGATCTATGATTGGCAGACTGATGTATGTTATTGCTACTAGCCCAGATATTATGCATGTAGTATGTTTAGTTGGCAGATTCCAAGCAGATCCTAGAGAAGCACATGTTATAGCTATAAAGAGGATATTTAGATATCTTAAAGGTACACCAGATTATGGATTATGGTATCCTAAGAGTGATGATTTCACCTTGAGTTCTTATACAGATGTTGATTGGGTCAGATGTGTAGCTGACTGGAAGAGTACCAGTAGTGGTGCTTTCTTTCTTGGCGAAAGATTAGTTTCATTGTTGAGTAAAATGTAAGAATCAGTTTCTTTATGCACTATAGAGGAAAAATATATTGCTACAACATCCTACTACACACAAGTTTTATGGATGAACCAAACTCTGAAAGACATTGAAGTGATATGTGATGATCCTATTTCTATTTTTCTATGACAACACAAGTGCAATAAACATTTCAAAGAACTCGATTATGCATTCAAGAAAAAAACACATATTTATCAAATATCTTTTTTCAGAGAAAAAGTGTTGAAGAATGAGGTCAAATTGGAGTATGTGACAACAAAGGAAAAAATTACAAACATATTTACTAAGGCTCTTCTAAAGGATAACTTTGAGCATCTTAGGGAGAGATTGGGGGTCATTGGCCCTTCGAACTAAGAGCACATGAAGGTGCATTAGTCTAGTGAATTCACAAATTCCTTATTTATCTCAATTGATAGATGGATCTACTCCGTAGGGGGAGTAGAAATGGTTTCCATTGTTGTAGTATGAGTGTACTCCTAAGGGGGAGTAATCAGAGTTGTTGATATTTTCCATTGATGTCAAAGGGGGAGAGAAAGTCATGTGAAAAAAAGTCGTAGAGAAAGAGAAGATGTTCTCCTAGGATATTGTGCAAATTTTTGTCTTTGATGGTTTTTCACATCATGTGTTTCCATCAATGTTAAAAGGGGAGATTGTTGTAGGTATGTGTAGTGTCCCTCTATTCCGGCCGTCCTTGAATATCGAGTAAGTTGTTAATTTGTTTCTTGTGAAGTCATGTTGGCCTTGTCGTTTGATTGATAACATCTCTAGTTTATCATAGAAGATTTGAAATAATAGCTCCAGATGTCATTTTCATTTATAAGAAAATTGCTCGATGCTTTATCTCCCTAAAATGAGTGAAAATGATTAATTATGCATTCTATTTCATAAGTGCATCATGAACTATTTTACATTTTCTCATATTGGAGAGAGAGTACCATCGGGAAGGTTATAGCTGGTGGAGGTAACATGCTATGATGGAATCACAGTCACACTTTCCTAGACTCGTGTAGTTAGGTTGCATGCGTGTGAATAAGATTAGTGATTTCAGATTTTGATATTTGAATATTTATATTATTTTAAGAATAATGCCTAAATATATTGCATGAAAATGAATTAGCTTTAAATAAACCTATCCAAATTAATAATCTCGAATGCTCATATCAATGTTGGGTCATGAGCCAAACCTAGTACAAGAGTGAGCTGTCAGTTGATATATGATCACATTTTGACATTTTGTCAAAATGGACTCCAAGATAAATGAGATTTGACATGAGAAAGAAATAATAATAATAATAATAATTTACTTATGTTTAATTATTATTAATAAATAAATAAATTTTATACTATTAATAAATAATATTGTCTTTAATAGAGATACTGTAAATTATTTTCATTTTATTTTATTTAAAGATTATTTAATAAGAAAATAAAATAAAATAAAATATTAGTATTTTATCTTAAAAGGAATAAGAATACAATAAGAAACATGGAAGGGAATGATATAAGAAAAGTGAGTATCATATAAAATCCAAAAAACCAATAAACTTAAATTATTCCTCCACGTGCCTTACCAACATTTTTGCATGGAAGTCTCGTGGCTGGATGCTAGTGAAGGTAAGGAATTTTGCTTACACCTGTCATCTTCTTTTGCTTGAAAGTTTCTTAAGTTGTTTCAACAAATCCATTCTTTCACATGCCATGTCTCTGCGTCCGCTATTTGGCAAGGGTTGTCAATTTTGGCTTTACACCTGACAATAGCATTTGCTTGAAAGCTCCTAAAGCCCTCTTCAATGAATACATTTTGTGCATATCCTGCAATTTGGCATTCCATGAGATCACATTTCTATGAGATTACGTTTCTCTGAGACACTCTGTCAAATAGTTTACACGCCTTGTCTAATCTTTTTTCTTTTTTTTTTCTGGATGCTCATACACTGGGGAGGGAGCATTGGAGGGGAAATCACCTAAGAAGAAGATTTTGGGTAATGATTTGAGGGGCGACATCCATCTTTGGTCTGACAGGTATCATGGGAAGAGGGGATGAGAATCGTAAAAGATCCGTTTTCTTTTAATGGCGCCTCCAAGAAAATTTGGCAAGAAAACGAGAAGGGATTGTGGATTTACAATAGAAGCCTTCCATGAATAATACAGAGTCAGATTGGAGGGACGAGCTCTCCCACAAGCTCTCTAGTGTATGTATTAGTATTCATTATCAGCTCCCCTTTTTTCTATTCAATTTTTGCTTATTATGGTTTATAATTGAGTATTGTTACATGTGATGGAAGAAATCGAATGTTCTAAACATGTGGTTACGTTGCAAATATGGATTTTTCCCTGTTTCTATCCAACTTTTTTTATACTGCTCTGTAAATTCCATGGAATTTTAATTTACTTCTGATGGAGAAGTGATTTGATTGGAACCAAGTAGTCATATATTTTTTAATGTAACCATAGCTGGGACATGCATTATAGCATAATATTTATTTCATTTTGACTTTTAAATCACGCTCAGACCATTGTTCCAAGTTTACTACTCTTTTAGATTTAGTATTTTAAAAAGCACTCATATGTTGTGCTCCCACACCCTTCATGCATGTTTACCAAGGCAGTTGGAAAAAGGATTGCTGACGTGTGGAGTATGTGCAACCCTCATCCACTAAACCTGCATGACTGCGTACACCTAGAATACAAGCAAAGCTTACAATGTTAGGATGTGGTTCAGAGTGCTTCATTAAATTGAAAAAAATCTTGAGAGCTTCCTTGCAAAGTCCATTTTTCTGCACATTCTGCAATCATCGCATTTCATTCCTTGGGCAACCTATCGCTGTTGTAGTGTTTAGATGTTGGAGGGTGTATAAATTTAATTAATCTCCCTAAAACCTTTGGAAACCTATCTCTGCTGCAATATTTAGACTTTGGAGGGAGCATAAATTTAAACAATGTCTCTGATACCATTCGCAACCTATCATAGCTGAAGTATTTAGAGCTTTGGAGGGTGTATAAATTTAAACAGCCTCCCTGAGGATGTTGGCAACCTGTCACATCTTCAGTACTTGAAAATAGAATGTTGAAGAGGTTTAAATAATCTCTCTGATTCCATCATCAACCTGGCCACAGCGCTTGAGCATAATAGGAAGTTTAAAAGTTTACATAACCTCCTTGACTCTGCTGACAATCTGTTGTAGTACAACACTCGAGCATAGAAGGGTGTAAATATGTAAATAACCTCCACGGTTCTTTTGGGCGTCACCTGCCAATTGCATTTGCCTGACGGTTTCTAATCTTTTCCCTCAAATCTTCTTAGTGCATATTCTGCAATCTTTGCATTCCATGAGATCATGTTTCTTTGTGGCATTCTGTCAAACAATTCACCTGCCTTGTCCTTGCTTGCACAGCTTATCTGCTTGTCTTCCAGCGCAGCCTCAACTTCTTTATTTCACCGGATTCCTCAATCATATAAGTCGCATGCTCTGTTTCTAAGCTTCCATCGTGGCTCACACTAAAATCATTTCTTTCCTTGAGATGAGATCTCTTCATGTCGGCCTGGCTTAAACGTCACACACTAAGCTTTGATTGCTTAGTGTGGACGTGCCGTGGGTCCCACTCTTCACCGGCCATTCCAATATCCAGCTCTTAGTGCCGTTTATATTTTTGTCTTTCCCGTTGCCTTCACCAGCCTCCATTTCCGTTTACCTTAGCAGTTCTCTATTAACCGCTATACTCAGCAGTCAACCGCACAGTTCCCGCCTATGATATAAAACTCCCGCACTGCAAAGTTAATAAATGTGGTTTAATGGAATGCCAGGTAGCAGGGTATACGCAAAATAGAGTTTTTGAAAGGCTTCAGGAACTTTCAAGAAAATGCAACTGCAGTTATAAAGCCAGACTCTGCAACCTCTGCCAGCAGCCTCCCTGCCTATGCGAAAATGGGAGCTTCGGAATAGGGTATGGAATCCATTCGAGGATTTTTTTCAGATGTTGTGGTTGCAACCACCTTGGTAGACATGTATGCAAAATGTGGAAGCATAGCCAAGGCATGTGAACTGTTTGACAAAATGCCTCAAAGAAATGTGGTCAAATGGATTGCCATGATTGCAAGATACGCAGAATATGGAAGCATAGACAAGGCACATGAACTGTTTAACAGAATGCCTCGATGAAATGTGTTATCTTGGAATGCCCTGATTGCAGATTATTCATGAATTTTCTTTTTTCAAAAGACTTCAAGAACTTTCAAGCAAATGCAATTGGCAGGTAGGAGCTCTGCTATGAGCTCGTCAATAAATTGGCTTTCATTATTTTGTTTCTCGTTGCACAATGGAAGTATCTGCTCTGCTATGTGTTGAAAATTTGCTGAGATAATGTATGTAGAATAATGTAGTGTAATTGAGAGGGAAATAAATTTGGAAATTTATTACTAAGAATGTATAGTGTGTTTGATGGCACCAGCTGAGGTCTCTTTTTTCTCTATGAAAATGAAGAAATATGAAACTTCAAGTTGCCTCTATAAGTTGCTTATTTTGCAGTTCATAGCTTTGATGATTCTCTAATATAGATCGATCCACAATAATCTTGGAGATTAAGTGTATCACATATAATTTGTACAAAATGACTTTCAAAAAGTTCATAGGTTAACCAAATTTGAAGAAATAAATAGGGATCATATGCTAGCCAACAATCTTTTAGTTGTGTTTGGTAGTTTAGAATTAGTGAATACATCTTATTCGCCAATATAATTCAACATTATATTTTTATATATTCTAACTGAATTCAAGTTGAAGCATCTTAAAAGGATCTTGTTGGTATAATTTATAAATTACATACATACATTGTTCAATTAAGATTACTCATCTTAAAATTTATAAAATTATTTCACATCAATTATTGCATGCAAATACCTACTATTATCTACCTAATTAAGGTCAAATAGTTTTAATTTTGGTTGTTATGTTGTGTGGATCCTTAGTTGATTCCAATATCCTTTGCGTGAGGTGGGTTTGAAGATAAATCTTCTTGCCTCATATTCCTGTCTGATGCCTTCTACTACTAACATGTGTGAAGTGGAGATTGTACCCTTTCTATCCCAATCGAGACCTTTGTTCCATATCCCCTTCTTTGGGTGAAGCTTCCATTCCTATTATTACTAAGAGAGTGACTTATCTTCCTTGTAGTAAATTGGATTGTAGTGTTGAGGAGGTCGTTCCTCAACCTCCTCCTATCCCTTTTTAGCCTAATGAGTGGGTGGACAAAACTTGATGCTTTCCAACAAAATGCTCTCATTGGGAGATTCTTGGGTTAGAGACCAAACATTGATATTATTCATTGTTGGGCATCTGATTGTTGGTGTGGTTTTGTTTTGTTGAGGGTGAAGGCTTTGAGGAATGCATTCCTTTTATTTTCCTTCAACTCCAGTGTGGACTACTCTCATGTTTTGTTACCTAGACCCTAGTTTTTGGGTAAATCCTTTCTTTACATTCAAAATTAGTTTGTTGGTTTTGATGCTACCGAGACCAACTTAGTTCTTGTTTGGGTTCATCTCCTAGAGCTCCCTTTAGATTTTGGGGTAAAATTATCATTCGTGGTATAACTAATGCTATTGATCAGTTTGTTACCATTGACAATGTCACAAAATCTAGAATATAATTTTTATTTTGGGTTGCTTTTGTGTTTGTATTAAAGTTGGTTGGGAGTTTCCCAATATTGTTAATATTTTCTCTAGGTGTGGTGTTTGGGAGAAAAAGCCCTAATATGATTGTTTCAAATTACCTTGAGTATCTTTGTCAATATTTTTGGGTCCTTCCAAAAGCTTGTTTTTGGTTTCATGCTTTAGTCAAAAATATTGTTGGTCTATGTTGTTCTCTTCTTTTTTGTTGTTTCATGTCTCTCTTCTTGGGATACTTGTTTTGTTTGATATTATTTCAAGTCTCACTGCTGGTGAGTCTCGTCCTTCTTTATTTCCTTTTTTTGTCTTACTCTTTGTGAGACTCCTCTCTTATGCCTCAATGATTGCTTTGTAATGGGTTTAAGCCCTTCCTGCTTTATACTATTAAAACAAACTCCTCTAATAATAGTATCTCAATTATAGTATAACTATTAATCTAAATTATAGTGGAAGGGTTTTAGATCTATAAATGTTGATTCTTTGTGGTATGGTCATAGCATTACCAAAAGGTCCCCAATGATTAGTTCTAGGAAACTTGGTAAGATTTATATTGAATTTGCATGACCTTGATGTGATCATAGTTTCCTTTGTTAATTATTAGGGTTGGAATTAAGAAAATATCTTAGGATTATGAGGCATTCACACACACACAAACA